>ML318662.1:34382-71294 GCA_005239505.1 Nicotiana paniculata
ATTGTAGAATTAGTTAAACATCACCAAATTGATATTCAAAGTCTTGAGAAACTTGATTTAGCCACAGTTTAGTATTTTATAGACTCAATTGATACGTAAATTTCCTGTGGGATCGACTCTGGGCGTAATATCCCGAATTATATTTGCAACGCCCGCTTAGTCTTCTACAAGACATAGTTGAGCGTGATCAGTGCCGTAACTATAATCATAAATGTTAATTTAGGTTTCCTAATATCATTTAATTATTAAGTGAACATCTAGGAGGTTACATTCTGAAATTTATAATATTGAAACCTTCTTTGTAAGTATATTCTCTACTGAATTTTTTGATTTCCTGTCAATTATGTGTATATATACGGGAACCCGCATCGCATGTATGATTCGCGAGCGGGGTAGCCCTACTATTATGTCAACCGCGTTGCATGTTCGATTCGTGAGCGGTGTAATAGATGCATCTATGGTTTGTGCCATTCGATCCTTCGGCAATGCACATTTACTTTCGTGTTGTGTCAGTCGTACGTTCACAACATGTTATGTATTTGTTAGGTGTTGTGTGTTCTATGACTATGTATCTTCTATATACCATGAGAAATGAAAACTAGGTAAATTGTATGCTAGAAAACTTGACACGTACATATAATTGTAAAGGATATTTGATGTTCCTGTCTCCTTTATTATTCATGGATTTCCATTCCTTCTTAGCTTTACACTTAAAACATATTATTCTGACCCTAGTAAGTGTCACGTCGACCTCTCGTCACTACTTCTTCGAGATTAGGCGGGATACTTACTGGGTACATATTGTTTATGTACTCATGCAACACTTTGTGCCTAATTGTACAGGTTCTGAGGCGGGTGCATCTGGGTATCAGCCCAGGGTTCGTCCTTGATACATTAACCTGGTCTAGACTCCACGGCAATCTGCTTCTCTTAGCGATTTCCAGCAACACTTTGGAGCTATCTTTTTTTCCCATTTCTGTCTATACTTACTCAGACAGTAGGACAAACTTCTTATACTTTTGGTATTATTCTATTAGCTGCTTGTAGACTTGTGACACTAGTTCCTCGCACACACGCTAATAGACTTTATTTTGGAATGTAAATTGTAAATTTACAATTTCATGATTTTCTATTTTGGTATGAAATGTTCTAAGTTATCTGTTTCTACTTAATGTCCCAAAGACTAAGTTAAGCAAGTGTGAAAAAATATTTTATTTTTGGTAAACTACATGGAACTCACTAGTGGGAAATTGTTGGCTTGCCTGACTGAGGTGTTGGGCGCCATCACGACCTGGGTTGCGATTTGGATCGTGACAGTTATATGCAATGACAAATTAATCTTTATATTATCAGTATATTGTAACTTGTGATAATAGATTTGTTACCCTTTATATATATAAATTAATACATCTCATCAAGGATCATACACAGAATTTCTCGTAAGCAACATCGATATTTAAAGAAATAGATGAACAATTCAATATAATGAAATTATATTTCTATTATATAGAAATGAGAAGATGGTTGACCAAGGGTATAGTTGTCATTTAGCTCAAATATAAAAGTGATTTGTTGAGGTGATTTTTTTTAAAGCTAACACTACACAATTCTAGAAGATATCTCCTTCACTTTTCAATTCTATCTCCTATTTCAATTTAAGGTATACTTTTCTTTCAAATTTTTCCCAAATATTTTCCAGTTTGTA
The DNA here is from genome assembly GCA_005239505.1 of Nicotiana paniculata. Lineage (NCBI taxonomy): Eukaryota > Viridiplantae > Streptophyta > Magnoliopsida > Solanales > Solanaceae > Nicotiana > Nicotiana paniculata. The sequence continues at coordinate 36,088 of ML318662.1, forward strand.
AAAATATTGATTGTTTTACCATTTTTTTCCTGTTATACTTGTTCAAGTTCTCCCCAGACTTCTCAAACAATTCCTTTTCTAGTTCTCTCCATTTTTTCAATTGGGTATTACTACTTTCAGGTCTGCTCCTTTTTTATTTTTATTTTCCAATTCTTACTTTTTTTCCCTTATTATATTTTTCGATCTTATTTGACTTTTGTAGTTAGAGAGTTAGGCGAGAGTTTGATGATTTTATGGTAGAACTTAGAGTTCTTCCCCAATAACAATAGTGGTCTTTTTCTATGTATTTATTGCTCTTTAAAGGTTGAATCTCTGGGTACAAGCTTTATGATAGGTATATAAGTAATAATCTTTTTAGAGTATACTTAATTTTTAGTGTATGTACATCTGATTGTCTTTGTTGTGAGTGCTTTATGGGGATATCTGGGGTTATTTTACTTTAATTTTCTCGATATAATCATATATTTGACATGGTCCACTAATTCGATAAAGTTAAAACAGTAACTGATTTTATATTTTAGAAGAATTTTTAGGGATAAAATTACACGGTTGAATATGCACAAATGGAATTTTATATTCATGCAAATTACATTTTTCCTCTGCCTTTATAAATTTCGTTGTCTGCTTATTTAGAGAATGTATGTGCACTGCTCCTTTTTTTCTGTTTGTTCTCGATGAAACTAAGTGATAAAAAAATATCTAGAAGCTTATTGAATTTTGATCCCGATTTTACGTTTACTGAATTATGATAAAAAGAATTTCTTTACTGAAATTTGGTCGATCATCTTTATAGTGAAGATGACAGTCCTCATACCGCTTTCTTAATATTTCTTTAAATGCATTTAGAAGTACCTATTTTAGAAGTAAGCGTGCATTGTATTTTTTTAATTGTGAATTTAACTTTTAAAGGAGTGCAATTAGTTAACTAATTTCTATAAACATGTTAAACTTAAAACAACGTTATTTGTCGAATAATATGAATTCTCCCTTGATAGGAAAATATGCTCCACAAACATATAGTGAGTTTCTTCTCCATTTATTTTTTGTAAGATCATGTGATTGACAGCGAACAATCTTAGTTGAGGTAAGAATTTTTCGTGCCACAAAGATAGGGAATCGACTAACCTTCATTCATTGAAATGAGTAATTCTGGATATGGAACAATTTTCTTTTGCTAATAATTTGATGCCTATACTATTAGATCATCGAGCTCTATTTGGCCGAAAATTCAAACCCTTTCAAATGTAATAATTCTATTGCTTCGCCTTATTTGATGTTTCCAATTCTAATGAGTTCCAACAGTTACTGAAAAATAGATTAATAATCCTAATATTATTAACTTTGTATTGACATCCTCTCCAACTTATTCAGTGATTAGTACAAAAAAAATATTGATTTTAATTTTTTTTTCAATTTTAACGTTCTTCCTCTATCTGCGCCCCAAAATAAAATTGTGCATTGTTAAGTTTGGTGAGAATAGTTCTTTGAACTATATTCACAACTCTCTACTTCGCATGGGGTGAATGGATCATTCCCTTCATTCCAAGTGATAGAAAGAGTAACATAATTTTGGCTAGACACGTGTGTAGGTTCCACTAATACTTTATGTTTTATTATGAATTGGTAAAATATTAATTGACCTTTAAGTTGTATTTAACGACCAAACAGACACCTCAACTGACCATTTATCATTTTGACACTTCAAGTGGTTATCAAATGTATCTTGTGAACACGCGAGTTCGGTAGTTCATATGTGTGAGTTACGCTCGCCTCCATTCTTCTTCTCCAATGAGAGATGACATTTCCACTCTTGTTCATCTCTCCCCATTTTCCTCTTCCAAAATTCTCTTCCCCACCTACCGCATGTAACAAAATTCACAATCTCTTAATCCATTAGATAACTTAATTACACAATTATTTAGCTTGCTGGTAGATTGAATTAAGTATTCACATAGTTCTGCTACTGCTTTCTTTATCATTGTGATTCATTTCTTACGAAACCGCCGCCAATGGAACCAAACATAAAAAGTGGAGCATTGCTACCAGCTGTTAAAAGACAACTTAATTGGACCGTGAAAGATTTCAAATTTTTAACCTCAGAAGGGAATTGGAGAAGGTAAATTGCTGAAAATTGGACCAAAAATTTATGGCTGGTCAATTGATATTATTATTGTGTGGTGACTATTATTACTTGTTTTTATTTTAATACTGAATGAGAGGAAGTGGATTTGCGTCGGGATGTGAATAAGCTACTGATGTTGCCATGTTTAGGTCAGGAAAGTTTGGTGGTGGAGATGAATTATTTTGGAAGAAAGTGAAATTAATGTGGGAAGTATTAAAAATATAGTGGACCCACATAAAAGTCATGGTTGATTCACATAAAATAAGGTTAAATTTTATTTAAAAAAAAAAAATTAATTTTGAGGGTTTCACGTGGTCAGATGTGAATACAAAACAAACTTTGCTATGTCAGTGTGAGGGTTCACGAGAACGTACTTCAATTGAAAAGAAGTGTCCAACTGATAATGAGATCAGTTGAGGTGTCTATGTGGTTATTCTGGACGACTTAAACATGTTGTTTATGTATTTCGCCATTTGAATTTAATTTAGTTTTTATAGAATAACAAATTGTGCATAAATATTTATCTGATTAGATCTTTAGAATTTAATTGTTCCTAAATTGAAGAAACACAATGTTGTTGTTATTATCTATTGATATTGTTGAACTGACTTTTAATTAGCTAAATACCGAATCATCATATTTTTTTCATTCTTTCTTGTTGCTCTTCACTTAACAGTTTTTTATAATATTTCTACATTGTTTCTTTGTTGGACTTCTTCCTTCGCGTAAAAATTACAAATTAAATAGTTGATAAAACTTCCAACTCCGCTTGTGAGTTGATTTTAATACAATTAATGACTTTGGCAGGGGAATTCTGGTGCTTTTAGATTTTCTGAAGTTATGATATTCTCACACTCAACCTTTTCAAGAAGCATAAAATGTGGACAAAGATGTATGATGAGGTAGAGTTACCTATTTGTCTGGTCTTATATATGGTTATGTTGTTAGAGTAGCTACTTACTAGCAAGAGCTATTGTTATTAATCAATCATGATGGACGGTCATTTTGTATGATTATCTTTGTGGATGTAATTTCAAAGGAGCAAAATTCCATTTTCTCGAACAAATTCTGAATATGTACATTTAGAGTAATAGACAGTTTTCGATGTTATCACTTTTACCAAGAATGGAATTTTATTTCTGTGTTTGTAAAATTGTAGCTATTTAAAGTATGTAGGGATTGTATATAATTTCAAATGTTGGGCCTGTGCTATGCACGGGCAAACCTCATCTAGTAGTGAAAAAATAGAGTTTAAATCCGACTAATAAAATATATTACGACAAATCTCCTCAGCAAGTTTTTTTTACTCTATTAAAACAGACATGGTACTTAATACTTATTTTTGTATGTAAGAACCAAACATAATCACTAAAAGACATTGAAATTATGTTTGCCTGCTGAATTAAACCAAACTCATATTTGATCCCTTGATTTGGTGTAGCCCGACAGTCGTTTTGAGATCTAGCATATTGTTCGAAGGTTTGAGATCTTGAATTGCTTCACTTTATGTATCATGACTTGCACGTGTATTTTTTTTTTTGATTTTCGAGAAATTCAGAGTTGATTTGGAAGAATAATTCTCAATTCGGACGCTTTAAGTTGGAAGAGTTGACCAAGGTTTGAATCTTGAGTAAATGATCTCGGAATTGGAATTTGAGGGTTCTAATAGGTTTTTATGATATGCTTGGACTTTGGCGTATGTTCGGATTGAGTTTTGGGTGTACTAGGAGCGTTTCGGCGCACATTGTTGAAATTCGGCGTCTTGAAGGTTTTTAGAGTTTTCTAAGTTTGATTTGAAGTAGACTTTGGTGTTATCCATCTCTCTTTGAGATTCTGAGCCTTGAGATAGGTTCGTATTGTGATTTGTGACTTGTGCATAAAATTTAGTGCCGTTCCGAGTTTTCTAAGTATGGTTTGTCGCGATCGAAGTTGGTTGAAATGAGTTTGAAGATTACAAGTCGATTTATTTGATTTTGAGGTGCGATTCTTGGTTCTGATATTATTTTACGTGTTCTGAGACTTCGAGTATGTCCGTAGTATGTTTATAGACTTGATGGTATATTTGGATGTGATTTCGGGTGGCTCGTGTGAGTTTCGGACTACCCAGAGCAAAGTTGGAATTGGCAGAATTTTGCTGGTACTGGTGTGCTTCGCGAATGTTAAGGGCATCCCGCGATCGTGAAGAAGGATTCCAGGAGGGGCAGCTGGTTGTTCTTCGTGAATGCGAAGAAGGCTCCGCGAACGCTAGGGAGGACCTGGCTCTCCTTCGTGAACACGTAGGTCCAAGAGTGAACGCGGAGAAGGAAAGGAAGGATGGGTCTGACAGTCATTTCACTTTCACGAACACGGCTCAGGGACCGCGAACGCGAAGGGCGCGGGTCAGGATGAATTGCAAACATGGCCTGGAGGTCGTGAACGCAAAGAAGAGTTGGGGCAGCAGGAAATTTGGGCCTTAGCGATCACGAGGCTACTTCCGCAATAGTGAATTGGAAAGGCCTAGCAGAATGTATTTTTATTTCAGCCCATTTCCCTCACTTTTCACTTGGGAAAGGCAATTTTTGGAGCTCTTGGAGGGAAGATTTTCATCATCTATTACATGGTAAGTGATTCTCATTTACTGTGAGTTAAATGCATGAATTGTATATGGATTTGAATATGGCAATTGGTAGAAATTGTGAGATTTTTGAAGAAAATCTAGAAATGGTAATTTTAGATTTTGACCACAATATTGGACGTAAAATTAGGAATAAATTATATATATGAGTTCGTGGTTTTATGAGTAGTATTTAACATCCAGAATTTTTAAAATCCTAGCGCGTGAGCCATTGGGTTGACTTTGTAGACTTTTCGAGTGGAGTTGGAAATTTTCATAAATATTTAAATTACGAGTCTTTAAATATAATTTGATTGATTTTCACGTTATTTGACTAGATTCAGATCGTTTGGCATTAGTTTGAGGAGCTGGAGAGGCGTAGGAGTCGGTTAGCGGATTTCGGAACGAGGTAAGTCTCTTGCCTAACCTTGTGAGGGAGAATTTACCACATATGTGTTATATTTGTTATGTGATACATGTTATGGGAGCTACACACGTATGGGGTGACAAGTTTACGTGCGTATGCTAGAATTCCTGATTATGTCTGGGTAGACTTAGACTCACGCCATACTTTAATTGTACTATTTGAGTTATTCTTGTCTGTTCAAGTTCTTTAATCAACATTTAACCTGATATTAGACTCGCGTAGAGTATCATACTTGCTATTTTAGATACTTGGCGAGCTACTTGATTAGCCGTGAAAATTGTACTTTCCTTTATATATTTCTTTCATGTTGTGCTTATTCGTCCGAAGGTTTTCTCGAATTTTTATAACTCACACATATATTCATGTGGGGGGAAAGTGATCCATAAAAGTTTCATATTCTAATGGGATTGGTCTGAACTCCTCAGTAATACTCTTATGGGGTCGGACTGTTCGCCTCAGCAGTACCATGTATCACACTCTTATGGGATCGGGACGTTCACCTCGACAGAGTAACATATTCTTATGGGAACGGGCCATTCGTCTCGGAAGTATCATGTATCATATTCGAATGGGATTGGACCATTCGCCTCGGCAGGATTATGTATCACACTTTTATGGAATTGTGCTGCTCGCCTCGACAGGATTATGTAATATACTCTTATGGGATCAGGTCATTTGCCTTGGCAGTTCTATGAAACACTCTTATGCGATTTGGCTGTTTGCCTTGGCAGGATCGTGTGAAATAATTGATAAGGAGTCATGAGTCTTCCTAACTTGGGATGTGACATTTTTTATCTGGTGTTGACCATTACGTATCCCATTCGAGGTAGTATCAGGTTATTGAGAACTTTTTATTACTTTTTCCGTTGCGAATCGTGTTATATACATACATTTGATCTCACTCTTTTATTTTCCATACTTCGTACCTATTTACTTTCATTATACTTGATTTATTGAACTACTAGTAACTATCAATGTCGACCCCTTGTGTGATGACCCAAAAAGGTCATCCCGTATATTTCTAGCTAATTCTATGTTCCGAGGTCGTGAAAAACTCCTTTTACCTCACCTTGATTTGCGTGCGCAACCCGGGCGTGTATCCGGAAAGCCTTTATGTGAAAAATTGATTAAAAAATGATAATCTTGTATTAGAAATTTTAATAAAGTTGACTCCGATCAACATTTTTGGTAAACGGACCCGAACCCGTGATTTGACGGTCCCGAAGGGTCCGTAGGAAAATATGGGACTTGGGCGTGTGCCCGGAATCGAATTCCGAGGTCCCAAGTCCGAGAAATGAATTTTTAAAGAAAATTATTTTCTGAAAAATATAAAGGTTTTTGAAAATGAAATTCTATGTGAAACCTGTAGTATCGGGCCCGTATTATGGTTCCGGAGCCCGGTGCAAGTTCGATATGATTTATATGTGTTGTCTGTGAAGTTTGGTAAGAAACAAAATCAATATGGGATTAAACCCATTTTTTGTTAAACTTCTTCTTCTCTACTCCTCTTGGGCGATTCTTGGGAGACTTCTTCACCATAATCTCTTAGGTAAGTAATCTTTAACTCGTTTCCTTCCTTTTTCATCAACATCTATTAGATTCTAGACCTAAAAACATGAAATCAAAGGTAGAAATTGGGATTTTTGGGTAGAGTTAGGGCTTTTTGAATATTTTGGAATTTGACCTTGTTTTGGGGTCAGATTTCAAAATAATTATATATTCGGGCTCGTGGGTGAATGGGTGATCGGGTTTTGGTCTGAACCTCGTGTTTCGACCAAGCGGGCCCGGGGTCAATTTTTGGAAATTTTGGAAGAATGTTGGGAAATCTATAATTAGGCATTTAAATCGAATTGTTTAGCATTTATTGATGTTATTGAGTCGATTATGTCTAGATACGATTTATTTGGAGTCGAGTTCGAAAGGAAAGCGGTGCTAGAGGCTTGATTTGGATTCTTGGAGTCGAGGTAAGTATCTTGCCTAACCTTGTGTGGGGGAACTACCCCTTAGGATTGAGTCTTCCTTGTTGATTTTGGTCCGAGTATGCGAGGTGACGAGTGTGTACTCGGACTTATTTGCAATTAGATTGGCCTTTTAGGATTCGTAGGTTCTTATATTACCTGTGTATGATTTGTAATCGTTACATTTGAATCCTTGGTTGTTAATTTCATCCCTTCCTATTTAAATTAGAATTACTTATTTTTGGAATCCTTCGTTGACTATTTGACTTTACTTGACTGAATATTCTACTTCTCTTATCATCCTGCTATATTTTCTTCCTAGCTTGCCTAATTGACTATAATTGGTGTCATCTAGCCTTATAGTTGACTAGCCGTAGTTGGAACATCTATTCGTTGGAGTCAAGCATGCCCATGAGTCTTACATTGTGATTTATATGACTATTCCCTTAAGTTCCACTTAGGTCTAATTGTTAGACATTTATGTTATTGGTATTTCCTTGATGTTGCCTATTACTCGGACTTTGTTTAAGCTGAGTGTTATTCCGTGAAGTTAACTGTTTAGGTGAGATTGGTTATAGCTTTTTTCCTTGCCGGGATGTTATGGTTTCTGTTACTGTTTATGCTATTAATGATATGGTTTGTATTGTTGACTCCCTTGCCGGGATGTGATGGTTTCTATTACAGCTTATGTTGTTAATGATACTGTTGACTCCCTTTTCGGGATGTTGTGGTTTCTATTACTGGTTATGTTGTTAATGATATTATTTGTATTGTTGATTCCCTTGCCAGGATGTGGTGATTTATGGGTCATATTGTTGCTTTTTCCTTGCCAAACTGTTATTTTTGATATTATTTGGGTGAGGAAGGGTGTAAAGCACGAAGGATGATGCCGTGTATTATGAGGATGAGAGTGTAAAAGCACGAAGGGTGATGCCGTGCTATGTTATGATATTAAAGCACGAAGGATAATATCGTTCCATGTTATGATACTAAAGCACAAAGGATAATGTCGTGCCATGTTATGATATTAAAGCATGAAGGATAATGCGTGCCATGTTATGATAATAAAGCATGAAGGATAATGCGTGCCATGTTATGATAATAAAGCACGAAGGGTGATGCCGTGCACTTGTTTTGGTGAGAATGAGAGTAAAGCACGAAGGGTGATGCCGTGAACTTGTTTTAGTGAGAATGAGAGTAAAGCACGAAGAGTGATGCCGTGCACTTGTTTTGGTGAGAATGAGAGTAAAGCACGAAGGGTGATGCCGTGAACTTGTTTTAGTGAGAATGAGAGTAAAGCACGAAGAGTGATGCCGTGCACTTGTTTTGGTGAGAATGAGAGTATCTTTGCATTTTATTCTGTTGTTCTAAATTTGGATATTCCTACTGATCTCTTACTGCATTTATTGGCAAGATTTGATATTCCTCCTGTACTGCATGGCAATTTCTGAGTTACAAACTGAGTTCCGATGGATAAATCTTAAGGAGATTTTGATCAAGGAATTTTATTGAAAAGTATTATTGAAAAAGCAATGATTTCGAAATGATTATATTTGAATGACTTTTACATCAAAGGTATATTTGAAAAGCACTAGTCTTGCTTAAAATGATATTGGAAAGTCATTTATTGGGAAAGCATCTTTGGGAAGTTTCGTATTTTGAAAGAAACTATATTTTACGTAATTCTCTCTATTAAATATACTTATATCTACTTTTAGAGAAAGTATGTTTTCAAAGGAAACTCTCCTATACTAAAATGATTTTATTTGCAAAAGTTTTTCATACGATTTGCTGTTTAGAGATTTCTACTAGTTATGAATTTTAATGGCTAAGGCCCGATGTGAACAAACCGACGTGGAGTTGATATATTGGTGTTCTCTATTGTATTGTGTTTCCTTTCGATTTGGCTTGTTTTTCTATCCATCTTTCTGTGTATTTTTGTACTGTTTCATGATTGATTTCTGTAATTTTCTTTCGCTTATATTGTCATTATTGTAAATTATTCCGTGAAGTCTTAGATAGATGTAATGTTCGGTCATTTCTATATTCATGTTATTTATTTTGTAGACCAGTGGTGTCTTGACTAGTCCTCGTCACTACTCCACTGAGGTTAGTCTTTATACTTACTGGGCACCGTTGTGGTGTGCTCATACTACACTTCTGCATATTTTTATGTGCAGATCCAGGTATATATTGTAGTAGCTGTGTGGATGATTGCCGAGGAGATTCAAGGTAACCTGTTGTGGCATTCGCAGGCTTCAGAGTCACCTTCTTTGTATTTATTATTCATATACTGTTGTATTTATTTCCAAACAGTTGTACTTAGAAGTTGTAGAAGATTCATAGAGCTTATGACTTGTATTACCGATTTTGGGAAAGTTTGTACATTTTGTTGACATTGTATATCAAGACTGTTAGTTTTCCTTTTATTATTGTTGTTACTCAGTAACTGTTAGTCTTACCTAGTCCCTAAGACTAGGTTCCATCACCATACCCAACGGAGGAAAATTTGGGTCGTGACACCTTGTCACTTTTTCTTCGGGGTTAGGCTAGATACTTATTGGGTATCTGTTGATTTACGTATTCATACTACACTTCTGCACTTATTGTGCAGGTACTGGGATAGGTACATTTGATGGTCAGTTTGGCGTATAGGTGCAACTGCAGATGAGACTTTGTGGTGAGTTGCACTCTATGTTACGATCCGCATCACATAGAGTCCGTGTCTATTTTATTTACTGTATTCTGACTACTTTTTATTTCAAACAATTGTTGTAGTAGTATTGTACATTCTTGTAGATGCTCATGCACTTATGACATTGGGTTTTGGGGGGTTTCCTAGTGGATGTTTACAATTGTACCTAATATTATGATTATTACCTCATTTTATGTATATTCATATTCAGTAAATTAGGTAAGGAATAACGTATGTTTTCCATGAGTTTGAGGTTTAATTCTATCTTTTTAACGAAATTCCTGATTTTAGAAATTAAAATGGGTATTTTAGCTGGAGGTTCATGTGTTGTCTTTCCTAACAACATCGTTGGGCGCTATCACGACCTATCATGAGATCAATGTCGTGATAGTTTGGTATCAGAGCTCTAAATTCACTTAGGTCTGACGAGTCATGAGCAAATCTAGTCGAGTCTTGAGGATCGGTATGGAGACATATGTACTTATCTTCGAGAGACTACATGACTATTAGGAGAAGTTCCCTTTTCTTGATTCCTTGTCGTGCGATTTGATTTCGGCTGAAGCTTATGTCTTCAGTTCCTTCCTACTCATTCGTACGTGATGTCGACCATTCGATATTAGTCGGGAGGTAACAGGTTGTGGAGATGTAATGACCCGGCCGGTCGTTTTGATTATTTTAGCCCCGTTCCTATATTTATTGCCTCCTTTATATTATATTGTGGTTATGTGACTTGCAGGGGTAGTTGGTTTTTGTTTCGGGTGAGTTTCAGAGCTAAATGGGACACATAGTCCCTAAGTTGGAGGCTTAAGTTGACATAGTTGACCAGAGTTTGAATTTTGTGTAGACGGTTCCAGAATGGAGTTTTGACTGTTCTAATAGCTCCATATGCTGATTTTAGACTTAGGAGCATATATGGATATTGATTTGGAGGTCAGTAGGTCGTTTCGTCTTGAATTGGCGAAAGTTTGATAGTTGAAGGTTTGGAAGGTTGAGAAGTTTGACCGGGAGCTGACTTTATTGATATCGGGGTCGAATTTCGATTCCAAAAGTTGGACTAAGTCTGTTATGTCATTTATGACTTGTGTGCAAAATTTGAGGTCAATCAGTGTTGTTTTGGTGTGAATTAGCATTGGTTTTGGAAGAAGAAGTTCCTTTTTCTTGATTCCTTGTAGTGCGATTTGATTTTGGCTGAAGCTTATGTCTTGAGTTCCTTTCTACTCACATGGTGTTGACCATTCGATATCAGTTGGGAGCCAACAAGTTGTGGAGATGCAATGACCCTACCAGTCGTTTTGATTATTTTATCCCCATTCCTATATTTATTGCCACCTCTATGTTATACTGTGGTTATGTGACTTGCCGGGGTAGTTGGTTTTTGTTTCGGATGAGTTTTGGAGCAAAATGAGACACATAGTCCCTAAGTTGGAGGCTTAAGTTGAAAGAGTTGACCGGAGTTTGAATTTTGTGTAGACGGCTCCAGAAGGGAGTTTTGACTATTCTAATAGCTCCATATGGTGATTTTGGACTTAGGAGCATGTCCGGATATTGATTTGGAGGTCCATAGGTCGTTTCAGCTTGAATTGGCGTAAGTTTGATAGTTGAAGATTTGGAAGGTTGAGAAGTTTAACCGGGAGTTGACTTTATTGATATCGGGATCGGATTTCGATTCTAAAAGTTGGACTAAGTCTAGTAAGTCATTTATGACTTGTGTGCAAAATTTGAGGTCAATCAGAGTTGTTTTGGTATGAATTGGCGTTAGTTTTGTAAGTCAGATGTTCATAGTTTTAATAGGCTTGAATTAAGTTGCGATTCATAGAATCGATGTTGGTTGATGTGATTTTAGGACTCGAGTAGGTCCATCATATGTTTTGGAACTTGCTGGTATATTCGGATGGGGTCCTGGGGGCCCCAGGGGTGAATCAGATTGAAATCCAAATAATTTTGGACTTAATGGAATGCTGAAGCTGCTGAGGTTCTGGTGCAATCTCACCTACGCACTTTGGGCCACATGTGCGGCACCACAAGAGCAGCCTTATGAGCCGTAGAAGCGAAGATTGTATTGGCTAGCCGGGACCGCAGTTGTGGTCTGTGATGCGCAGACGCAGACGCGCAGAAGAAGATAGACTCCCGCAGATGCGCTTAGGGTTTTCGCAGGTGCAATATTTCAAAGCCTTAGTGGGAACCACACCTGTGATGACTTATTCCGCAGGTGCGAGTGTTTGGCTCGCAGAAGCGAAAATCACTAGGCAGAAAATGCCAAAAATTAGGATAAGTGATTCTAACTCGGATATGGCTATTATACATGAATCCATCATTATTTTTGTCATTTAATTCGCGATTTGAGTTGGAAAATTTGGGGAAAAAATTGTGAAACTTCCTAGACCAATTTATTTTGTGATTCGAAAGGTGATTTGAGGTCGGATTTGAGTAATTTTTGTATGGTTGGACTCGTTATCAAATGGGTGTTCGTATTTTATAAGTTTGGTCGGGTTCCGAGGTGCGAGCCTGGGGTTGACCTTTTGAGTTGACTTTTGTTTTTCTTTAAAGATTTCAACTTTATTGTTTGAAATAGCTTCCTATAGTTTGTATTTATGGTATGCAGTTATTTTGGCTAGATTCGAGCCGTTCGAAGTTTTATAATCATGGGAAAGTCTTACTAGTGGATTGAGTTAGTGTATTTTGAGGTAAGTATCACGACACAATTTCTCCTATAGGACATGTGGCGCCCAACGTCACCGCTAGGCAAGCCAATGCGTGAACTAGCCATGTTTTATTCTTTTTAATAATTTCAAAGTAGGTATTTATTAAGCAAATCAGAAGTGGAAGATTTAATAAAGTAAGCGTAAGCTCATAAAGGAGCAAATACAGTGATATAAATACCCAAAACAAAAACCATAAAATGTCTACTAGCATGTTTCCAAGACTCGTTGTCACAAGTGTATGAGAGACTAGTAGAATACACAAAACACTAAGCTACTGGCTGAAATAGAGTAGACAGAAAGTAAATGAAAAAGAGAGATTTCGGGTGCTGTCGAACGGACTCAGAAAGAAGCTCACCACTAAGCCTCGAGGTAACGGGTTGCGCGCCTGACGGACTGCTAGATACACTTGACTCAGATCATGCACGATTAGTGTAGAAGTGTAGCGTGAGTATATAAATAACATGTATCCAGTAAGTATCCATTTAACCTCGAAGAAGTAGTGACGAGGGGTCAACATCGACACTTACTATGGCTAACAATAAAATAGAGGAATTTTAAATAGGCATGAGATATGCGAATAAAAATAATAACACATTAGCAAGCAATGAATAAATGATTTTTTAACTGATAGTAAATCCCAAAAATTCTTCAACTAACACATACTAACTCCATATAAAATTCAGGCCAATAAATAAGTTATAACCTCTCAATTCATAAAAAATAATATCAAGTGTATTTAGGCTCCAAGCATTAACACGCACGATTTATGCTGAGGACGTACAAACCGATAGAATAATGTGTACACTGCCGAGGGTCGAGCTGCACGAACCATAGATGCATCTATTATACTACCGAGGCGTTTGTTCCGTTCCACAAGCAGAGACAATACTCTATGAACATCCGATTTAAAAGCTATTACAAGACTAATACCCACGAAAACACAACTACCATTAATGTTCAAGTAACTCTCTAAAACTCAAAGTAAGTGAAATTCGGTCTTTACAAATCCTTTATCAAGTTTCAATATAATTTATGCACTTAAATTAACAAGTAGAGTGCAAACAGTACAAGTATTTATGATTTGGGTCCTAAAACTACCAAGACTTAAGCATAATTAGTAGATACGCACGGACTCTCGTCACCTCGTGTGTGCGTAGCCCCCACAATTAGAAGCAAGTAGTTATTTAAAACACTTAGGGGTAAATTCTCTCTTACAAGGTTAGGAAAGAGACTTACGTCGTTTCAAAGCTCACTTTCCAGCCCACAAATTCACTCTAAGACCTTAACTTGGTGCCGAAAAATCCGAAGCTAGCCAAATATTATATAAATTAATCAATATACACTCAAAAGTTAATAATTTAGCTATTAGAGTAATTATACAACCCAAATTGAAAGATTCCTAAAATTCACCCCAGGTCCACGTGCCCGAATTCCGGAAATTTTCGAAGATAAATGTTACCAATAACCTCACGAACTCAAATATATAATTTTCACCCAATTCCATAATCATTTTCATGGTTAAATCTCATTTTTATTAAAACCTAGGTTTTTCAACTAAACCCACAATTTCTACACTTTATTTGCTAAGAATGTACCAAAAATGCATGTATTAAACACATCCTATATAGAAATTACTTACATCAAAGTTCTAGGTGAAAATCCCTCTCCAAAGAGCTCCAAAATTTCCCAAGAAATGAAAAACACGAGCCAAAATAGCTTAAGTCCCAATACAAATGCACTTAACTGCCTCCCAGCGGTTCTCGCACTTGGGGAAGAATCTCCGATTCTAAGGGACCACTCCTACGGTTGATTGTTCGCATCTGCAGAACAAGCACGAGCCACGACCAGCCGCACATGCAGTCAAGTCTCGCATCTGCGAGCCCGCTTCTGCGGCTCGCCTCGCACACCTGTGACCATGGTCAGGCTGTTTCTTTCCGCATCTACGGACCCCTTCATTGCAGAAGCGAGTTCGCTTTTGTGGAAATTGTTTGCTTCTTTAGACCTCGCTCACTACCCTCCATTCCTCTTCTGCGAACAAGACGCCGCACCTGCGGTAATTCCTACCGCAGGTGCGAACGTACCAGATGCCATCCACCTTCAGCTCTTCTCCAAAGAGAAATCAAGCTTCTTCGACCCTCTAAATCCTACACGGGGTCCCTGGTGCCTCAACCAAACATACTAATAAGTTCGAAAACATAAAACGGAGTCGCTCGAATCAACTTATGAACTTCAAGTTCTTCCAACTTGCTCCAAATGCGCCGAATCATACTTAATCTACTCGGAATGACACCAAATTTTGCGTGCAGTCAAAACTCACCATAAAAAACTATTCCAAGGCTCGAAATTCAATCCGGACCTCGATAACACCAAATCCTACCTCAAACCAAGTTTAAAGAACATTAAAAACCTTCAATGCGCCAACTTTTAATATTAAGCGCCAAACTGCTCTTGGGTCATCTGAAACTCGATCCGAACATACGCCCAAGTCCAAAATAATCATACAAACCTATTTTGACCGTCAAATCCGGTTCCGAGGTCGTTTATTAAAAATGTTGACCCAAGTCAAATTTAACCCTTTTAAGCCAATATTAAGGAACTAAGTGTTCCGTTTTTAACCGGAACCCTTCCAAACCCGAAGTAACCATCCCCGCAAGTCATAAAATAGTAAAATCATATACGGGGAGTCTTGTTTAGGGGAGCGGGGATCTAGAAAGCAAAACAACCGGTCGGGTCATTACGGTAAGTGTCTTGCCTAACTTTCTGTGGGGGAATTACCCCTTAGAATTGGTGTTGTTTTGTGTTAATTGTAGTATGTGGAAGTCATGTATGAAAAGTGATGAGTGTGTACACGGGCTAAATGTGGTAGTTGAGCCGTTTTAGTTATGTGAATTCCTTTCATGCCCTTTATTGAATTGCCATATGTCACGACTAAAAACCCTATTAGCCGTGATGACACCTAACCCAACCCGCTAGGTAAGCCAATTAACAACTATCCAATTGAAATGATATTTATTAAGGGAAATAATGAAAATATAACTGAAATTTTATACAAAGAATTCTCAAGGACTGGTTGTACAAGTCATGAGCCACTACGACTTAGATTTTTATAAAACTGAATTAAAATAATTACAACATCTGTCTGAAATGTAAATAAACAGAATTTGAATCTAATGCTACCAAGGACAGCTGATAGCAATAACTGGAATGCAGGTATATCTTCAAATCCATCTCCCTTCGTGCACAACAACATCAACATCCAACATCTCCATGTAGGGTACATAAGTGTAGTATGAGTACAACCGACCTCATGTACTTAATAAGTAACAAACCTAACTAACCTTAGGTTGAAAGTAATGACGAGCTGGGACAAGGTTCAGAGTCCAACTCCAATAACAAGCAATAGTTCATAACAATATAATAACAATGGTACAAGAAATAACTCATAGATATAATGTTCAGCTCGTTCACAATTACGGAAAATAGGCAAACTTTACAAGTATAATATTAAATCCCAAATCTTTCACCGGAAACACCAAAAATATGAGTAAGTTTGAAAACTGTGATTTTTTCCGAAAACATTCAACAACAGTTAAGAAGTCTCATTATCAGATGGCATGAGGAAAGTACATCTCTATGCCGACATGTAAATGTGCACAAGAAATTATGAATGTCACCAAAACCGCGTAGCATGAGGAAATGCATCTCTATGCCTCTATGTCAAGTATGCATGTCAAATGCAATGCATCTGAGAGATGAACTCATGTACCCACACTCTCAGAGTACTAAATCTCACTGTCTCACACTTTCCACTCATCACGATCAATCACTCAATCACTAAACCACTCAGTAATGAACAGGGAAAATCCAGCCCAAATAAATCAATAACAACTGCACTCACTATGGGTGTGTAGACTCTGGAGGGGTAGATCCATCCCAAATGCTATAATAAGCCAATCATGGCATGAATCAATAGTACATACTGCAGCGAGCAACCCGATCAACCGCACAGACAACTCACATGCTATAGTATCAATATCTGGATCCGCACGGACAACTCACGTGCTATAGTATCAATATCCTCACAATCAAGACCTCAACCTCAATCAATCATCAATCTCTCCAGTATCTCCAGCTCACAATGTAAAGAAAATCAGTCCAAAATGATGATATGTTGTATCAATAAATGTTATTAGAAACTGAGATATGTTATGCAAAGGAATGCGTATGACTAAGTATGGAATTGCAATGTAAACAAATAACTCAACAGCACGGATGACCACAATGGGTCCCAACAGGATAAACATATAGCATAGACATAGTTTCTCTCATGGATCACAAGCCAATTACTCTAACAAGTAGAAATTTCATAGATTCAAATAAGATTTGGTAACAACAAAACATCACAGAAATAACCGAGTCACAATTCACACGGTGCACGCCCACACGCCCGTCACATAGTATGTGTGTCACCTCTACACCAAACACATATCACGTATCTTCTGGTGTTCATACCCTCAACACCAAGTTTAGAAGTGTTACTTACCTCGAACAAGACAAATCCAACACCGAGAAAGCCAAACGATGCTCCAAAAATTCCATCCAGTGCGTACTGACCTCTGAATGGCTCGAAAACTAGTCAAAAGCAAGTCAAATACATCAAATAATGCCTAAGGAAACAATTCCAAATGATAAAGGTCGAATCTTTAATCAAAACCCCAAATTCAACCAAAAATTCAAACCCGGGCCCACACCTCGAAACCTGAAAAAGCTCACAAATCCGATAACCCATTCAATTACGAGTCCAACCGTTCTAGTTTCACTCAAATCTGACTCCGAATCGACGTTCAAAACTCAAAAATTCATTTTATGATACTTTAGGCGAAAACCCAAATTTCTCTTTTGAAATCATCAACCAAATACAAAGAGGATAGATTCATGAAATATATTCAAAAACGAGTCAAGAATGCCTACCCCAATTCACATGGTGAAATTCCTCTCCCATGTCTCCCAAACCGGGCTCCAAAATCCGAAAATGATGAAAAACCACCAACTCCCCGAAATATATGTTTTGCCCAGGCATGTTCATATTTGTGAATAGGTTTGCGCTTCCGCGGCATCGCTTGTGCGACCAAACTTACGCTTCTGCGGACAATCACTGAAATTCGCCTATCAAACTAGGAGAAAAAATTCCTCTTTTGCGAACACGCAGGTATGGCCACTGCTTCCGCTGTTGCGACAAATCACGCTTCTGCGATGTCGCGGGTGCGGAACAAATCCTGCTTCTGCGGCCTTCACACCCAGCTGAACTTTTCTCTTCTGCGAAGGAAAACCCCGCATCTACAAAGGCGCTTCTGCAACCAATTTACCGCAGATGCGGCCACACCAGAACCAGCAGCGTTAACTAACTGCAACATGTGACGAAATGGTCCGAACCTCGTCCAAAACTTATCCGGGCCCCTCGGGACCCCGTCCGAATATACTAACAAGTACCATAACATAATACGGACCTACTCGAGGCCTCAAGTCACACATAAAAACATCGAAACAATGAATCGCACCTCAATTCAAACTTGAATGAACTTTGAACTTCCAACTTCCAAAACTCGCACCGAAACATATCAAATCAACCCGGAATGAACTCAAATTTTGCACACAAGTCCCAAATGATATAACGAAGCTATTCCAATTCTCGGAACCACAATCTGAATCTAATATCCTCAAATTCAACTCCCGATCAAACTTATGAACTTTCCAAACCTTCAAATTTATAACTTTCGCCAATTAGCTCTGAAACCTTCTAGGAATATCCAAATGTAAATCCGCACATACGCCTTAGTGCGAAATCACCATCCGGACCTAATGGAACCATCAAAAGTCCAATCGAAGGTCAAAAACTAAAAGTCAAAGTCAACTCTTCCATCTTAAAGCTTCAAACATGAAATTCATTCTTCCAAATCAAACTCCGGATCACCTGAAAACCAAAACCGACGATACACACAAGTTATAATACATCATAAGAAGCTGATCGAGACTCCAAATAGATGAATGGAATGCTAGTTCTCAAAAAGACCGTCCGCGTCATTACATTCTCCCCCACTTAAACATATGTTCGTCCTCGAATATGGAAGAGTCGTTCCCAAGCCATCAAACCACCATGTAACCTTTCCATGTACATACCCGGGGGTGATCCCACATCACCCTATTCCATATAGGCCTGAAGATCATTACTTCAACCTTAGCTTGTAAACCAAAAAATCTAATTTGCAACATCCGGGAGTTCCTATAAGACATGAATCTTGCAGCTACACACTCTATAAGTCTGAACAAGTTGTATCAAGCCATAACCATAACCCTAGATGTAATCACATGATATACCCCATAGCAAACAAAACCTCGTTCCAAAACCTTCGCATACTGCCGATGATTGAAGAAACATGCAGAAACTCGTAACCACTTTATCATATCAACAAGTCATAGAGTTCCCTCTCGTTTGACAAGAATTGAAGCCAAATCCTAGGCTGACATCCAATATTATTCCTTAATACATGTTGTAATCAAATCAGATAGTAACCATCCTAGGTCCAATGACCTCATCTCATCACACAACCACTCTAGTTACATGCCACATCAATACAACCTAAAGCCACATCCCATGAAATTCGTGCACCAATAAGCAACAACCCAAATGTAGTCAATCATGGAAAAAGACTCAAACGAGAGAAGCATCCCGAAAGTTCAACAAGTTCCACCACAACCGCAATGCTACAAAACCTTCATACATAGTAGAACCAAGACACACAAATCTATCACAAAGATCATATCAAACCTCCATGCTCAACATCAACAACCACACGCAATTCAACATCAAGTACATGAAGTGCATGACCATAACCATGGATAAGAAATTACACAATATACCACAGCACGGAAGGAACATAACCAATGGACAATTAACCATTCAACACCCAATAACCATCTCGCTCGAATTCCGTTGCAAGGCCCAAATAGAACCGCATCACGTATGCACATAACCAATAAATCAAAACCCCTCGTAGCATAGAAGAGTAACTCATCGAACATATCTGAACACTAACAAACTCAACTCTAACCAAATTCCACACCCCTCAGCACAAACAGTTGAGTTATCAAATCCGAACTGATGTAGAATACACATCCTTATTGGGCTTACTCATGGGCCCCAAATCAACTCTGGTCATCCATAAATAAATAAATAACCCTTTGAAAGTCCACAGTGACCTAAACATAATGCATACCATAAGTTGGCTAGTTTTGGCTACATTTTCATAGTCCACAACGACAAAACAGTCTACTTCTGAGAACTCCCTGTCTCCAAATCCATAGAAGATATGAGTTACCTTATCTGATCCCAGCTCCACCACCTGAATGTCTAGCACAACGCTCATACACGATCATCTGGCGAGGAATACTTCTATAATTCTTCCGTGCCACATAGAAAAATCTAAATATCAGCAGTCGATCAACCATGTGAGTAGCGCAATACCAATGAAGCATCCGTAAGTCAAAACACAGTAAGCCTTCTGAATAGGCACTCTACTCAGGCAATTCCATGTAGTAATATTATTCATCTAGTCATCTGAAACCGTCCATGTTGCCTAAGAATTCATGACCTTCTCTTCAAAATTGAAATGTGACCATACACATGCATATCTCAATCCCACACAACAGGCCGCATCCATCATGCCAACATATGAAAAGTACGAGAATCTCATAATCAACTCTGAGTCACAAGAAGAATACAACCCGATCAGTCGGAAGCCCTCCATATGATATCATCCAGGAGAAAATCACAATACATAACATGCTCCTCACGTCGGTAGGAAATATCCATCTCAAATCGTGGTAAAAAATATTGAAAACTCTTCGAAACCCATTTGTGCAAAACCAACCTGTCAGAACTGAATATCTTTAACTCAATCAAGCTATGCAGGTCACCAAAAACCCAAGAGCATTGCCACAAAACACATGTAAAAACTCACCACATCATAAGTACCCAAAGAACTGATCATATCCATTAATGTGTTCATCCAATTGGTTAAACTATCCTATTTCTGCGATCTCCTTCCAAATTACTCTCAAGTTGATACTTCTCCTTGCGAGAACACCATAATCCTTACCCAAAGCTCACCATAAGAGATCCTAGCATAAAACCACACCTCCCAAAGGCCCATTAGCAGGTGTATCCCCTCTTAAGCATCCCAAAAGTACCACAACCGAGATATCCACTCTGAAGATACCTTTTGTGAACCTAAAGTTGTTTCCTTCACCTTCCTGATACTGAAATGTAGAATCCATAATGATTATAGAGGTACCGCAATTCCCGACAGCATCCAATGAAAACTTCAAATTTTAGCCATATACACATCCGAAAAATTCTCAATTGCCACATATAAATATTGTATCCATTAGAACCTTCTTGAGAGTCATCCACTCTCATCAAATCTCAATTGCACTGACCAAACGGGCCAAAAAACCTGTGCCCCATTAGCATGACAACACTCCAAGGAGTAATCTACACCTCTAAGTAATCGAATGAATCCTTTCGTGGTACATTACATCCATCACAAACAAAAATCCTGGACAATTGCCAAGACTCTCATATATCTATAAGGTGTAATACATCATGCATCCAGAAATTCCTTACTCAAGTCATCCTCAAAACCAACCTCTACGAGTCATAACCGATCTACAAGTATCCTCGCTGATATCAGACACCCCCACTTGGATTGAAGAACATTCAATAAATCACAATGCCCCTACTTTATTACTTCCATAATGCCAAAGTGATATTTCACCAAATCCTCCCCAAGCTCAAGTAACACAGACCATAAAATGCCTCAAATCATCTGCAAATCTCGCATTCATCCTCGTGACGGTCAGGTCAACTGTTACAACTGATCTAAACTCAAATCACGCAAATATAACGCACTGGTAGAAAAGAAAGCTTCCACACAACATCATAAATTCACACATCCATAGATTACCTCGCAGGTTATAAGTCACCTGCTTAGCCTTAAACTGACATCTCATTATACCCTTTCACAACCACAACTACTATGAAATCACTTGATCTTCCGGAGTTTGCAACTCACCAACAAGGCACGAGAACCTAATTTGTCCCATAGTTAAACAACATGAAAGATCCTCCAATACACTCATAACTTGAGACTATACGACACATGAAGACAAAAATCAAGCACCCAGTAGTCCTTTTTACATCTCAAACAAACTCTTCTCGTCACATTTAGCCCATCTGAAAACATCCCGCAACCACATCATACTCATCATATAGCCATCCAGCCACTCATGGAGCCACAAATTCCACTCATAAGGACACTACCAAACTTATAAGTGCAAAAACACATGCTCACACAACTGAAATCCTTATGCTTAAGCTAGAGTCAAAACCCAGCCTCAAGTCCCCCCCCCCCCAAGATTGGACCATCATTAGCACACATAAATCATATCTTGCACTTCATCTATGGAATCACAAGCCGTCAATGCACAGCTAATACCGAGCGCTCATATGAGCATACAAGTGCATGAAAGGAATTCAAAGAGTTACACTTCAACCTGAATTAATGTCGCATGATAAGGAAAGAAAGATGGGAAGTTTATCCTAGTGCCCGATGGCCTCTCGAAGATATGTATGGATGTCATCATACCAATCCGCAAGAATCTACTAGACACTTGCTCATGACTCGTAGAACCTATGAACCTAGGGCTCTGGTACCAACTTGTCACAACCCAAAACCCAACTAGCCGTGATGGCACCTAACCCAACCCGCTAGGTAAGCCAATTAACAACTATCCAATTCAAATGAGAATTACTAAGAGAAATAATGAAAATATAACTGAATTTTATACAAAGAATTCCCAAGGACTGGTAGTACAAGTAATGAGACTAGGACTTAGATTATTACAAAATGGAATTGAAATAATTACAACATCTGTTTGAAATGTAAATGAACAGAATTCGAGTCTAATGCTACCAAGGACAAGTGATAGCCATAACTAGAACACAGATAGATCTTCAAATCAATCTCATGTCATACACAACAACATCAACATCCAATATATGCACGCAGGGTGCAGAAGTGTAGTATGATTACAACCGACCCCATGTACTCAATAAGTAACAAACATAACCTTAGGTTGAAAGTAGTGACGAGCTAGGACAAGGGTCAGAGTCCAACTCCAATAACCAACAACGGTTCATAACAATATAATAACAATGGTGCAATAAATAACTTAGAGATATGATGCTTAGCTCGTTCACAATTACGAAATAGGCATGCTTTAAAGTATAATAGTAAATCCCAAATCATTCACCGGAAACACCAAAAATATGAGTAAGTTTGAAAAGTATGATTTTTACCAAAAACTTTCAATAACAGTTAAGAAGTATCATTATCAGATGGCATGAAGAAAGTACATCTATATGCCTACATGTAAATATGCACGTGAAATCATGTATGGCACCAAAACCGCGTAGCATGAGGAAATGCATATCTATGCCTCTATGTCAAGTATGCATGTCAAATGAAATGCATCTGAGTGATGAACTCATGTACTCACACTCTCAAAGTACTCAATCTCATTGTCTCACACTTTCCACTCATCACGCTCAATCACTCAGTCACTCAACACTGAACATGGCAGATCTAGCCCAAATAAATCAATAACAATTGTGCTCACTGTGGGTGTGCAGACTCTGGAGGGGCATATCCAGCCGAAGCGCTATAATAAGCCAATCAAGGCATGAATCAATAATACATGTTGCAGAGAGTAGCCCGATCAACCGCACAGATGACTCACGTGTTATAATTTCAATATATGGATCCGCACATACAACTCACGTGATGCATGGACAACTCGCGTATTTCACAGACAACTCACGTGTTATAGTATCAATATCCTCACAATCAGGCCCTCGGCCTAAGTAATTCATCAATCTCTCTAGCCTATTAGGCTCACAATGTCATAAAAATTAGTCCAAAATGATGATATAATGTATCAATAAATGGTATCAGATACTGAGATATGTTATGCAAAGGAATGCGTATGACTGAGTATGTAATAGAAATGTAAACAAATAACTCAACAGCAGGGATGACCTCAATGGGTCCCAAATCATGGATCACAACCTAATTACTCTAGCAAGTATAGATTTCATACATACAAATAAGATTAGGTGACTACACAATACCACATAAATAACTAAGTCACAATTCACATGGTGCACACCCACACACCCTTCACCTAGCATGGAACCTCAACACCAAACACATATCACATTTCTTCAGGGGTTCATACCCTCAACACCAAGTTCAGAAGTATTACTTACCTCGAACAAGCCAAATTCAATCCGAGCAAGCCAAACGATGGTCCAAAAATTCCATCCCGCGACATCCGAACGGCTCGAAAACTAGTCAAAAGCAACTTGAATACATCAAATGATGCCTAAGGAAACAATTTCAAATGATAAAGGTCAAATATTTAATCAAAACCCAAAAGTCAACCAAAAAGTCAAACCCGGGCTAGCACCTCCGAACCCGACAAAACTCACAAATCTGACAACCCATTAAATTACGAGTCCAACCATACTAGTTTCACTCAAATCCGACTCCGAATCGATATTCAAAACTCAAAAATTCATTCTATGAAACTTTAGGCAAAACCCCCAAATTTTTCTTTTGAAATCATCAACCAAATGCCAAAAACGAGAATAGATTCATGAAATATATTCAAAAGCGAATCAAGAATGTTTAACCCAATCCACTTGGTGAAATTCCTCTCCGAAGTCTCCCTAATTGAGATCTAAAATCTGAAAATGATGAAAAACCACCAACTTCCCAAAATATATGTTTAGCCCAGGCATGTTCGCATTTGCGAATAGATTTGTGCTTCAGCGGCATCGCTTGTGCGCCCAAACTTGCGCTTCTGCAAACAATCACTGGAAATCACCTATAGCACCTGTGGAAAAAATTCCGCTTCTATGTACACACATGTGTGATCACTGCTTTCTCCTGCGACGAATCATGCTTCTGCGACCGAACACTCAGCTTCTACGATGTCGGGGGTGCAGAACAAATCCCGCTTCTATGGCCTTCACGCCCAACTACCCTTTTCACTTCTACAAAGGAAACCTTGCATCTGCGAAGTTGCTTCTGCGACAAATTGACCGCAGATGCGGACACACCAGAACCAACAGTCCTAGCTAATTTCAACATGCGATGAAATGGTCTGAACCTCGTCTGAAACTCACCCGGGCCCCTCGGGACCCCATATGAATATACTATCAAGTCCCATAACATAATACGGACCTACCCAAGGCCTCATATCACACATAACAACATCGAAATGATGAATCGCACCTCAATTCAAACTTGAACGAATTTTGAACTTCCAACGTCCAAAACTCGCACCGAAATATATCAAATCAACTCGGAATGAACTCAAATTTTTCACACAAGTCCCAAATGAAATAATGAAACTATTCTAATTCTTGGAACCACAATCCAAATCGGATATCCTTAAATTCAACTCTTGGTCAAAGTTATGAACTTTCCAAAACCTTCAAATTTCCAATTTTCGCCAATTAGCGCTGAAATCTTCTAGGAATATCCAAATGAAAATTTTGGCATGCGCCCGAGTCTCAAATCACTATCCGGACCTAACAGAACCATCGAAACTCCAATAATAAGTCAAATACTAAAAGTCAAATTTGGTCAAGTCTTCCAACTTAAAGCTTCAAACATGAAATTCATTCTTCCAAATCAAACTCCGGATCACCTGAAAACCAAAATCGACGATACACACAAGTCATAATACATCATAAGAAGTTGATCGAGACTCCAAATATCTGAAATAAATAAAAGTGCTCAAAACGACTGGTCGGGTCGTTACACCATAACATGTTATATTCATCATCATTAGTTTATCTTCACATGCATTACTTGACATCATTAATACTTGTCTGATCTCTTACTTGCTAATTTTCTTGACATGTTTAGTTGAAATTATGGTTTTACCAATTTCTTATTCATTATTTAACCGTTGATTTCCTTTACTTGTAGTTTCCATTCTTGGAATATCTTATCGTTGAATTTTGGTGTTGAAGTTATAAAGGACATGATTTACATTGAGGCAAAGTTGTAAAGTTGTTGAAATACCCTTTTGTTGAGTAATTCACTTTCGGTTGCTATTGTTGAGACTCTTGTACATATTGTAGTTGAGTCATGGGATATTTATTGTGGAAACACTATATTGTTGACTTCCTTGTCAAGTTGTGGTATTGTGCACTTAAGGTGAGATTTGTGATATTGATACGCATGCAGTGGTATAAGGGTTGGGGGTTGAAATGCATGTGGTAATATAAGGTGGGTTTGATATTCATGTTTCTAGTAGGGGAACTACTTGAAGCGACACGATGTGATAAGGTGGGATAAAACGCGGGTAGCTATTTCGGGAAAATAATTGTCAAACTAAGTTCAAGGATCCCTCGGTGTATAAGAAAAGATTGTGATTTGGTTTTTGAGATGTGACTATGAGGCGGTACCTCAGCAGTGATTCTTATTGTTACCTTTCATTTACATCACTTGTGTTTTGTTTGCATCACTTCCATGCATCCTTATCATGTGTTTTCTTCCGTGATGTATTAATTGCCTTGGTTCAGTGTGGTTATACTTGTTATATTTCCTCATTATATCATTCCCATTGTCTTTCATTATCATTATATCATATATATCTGTTCAGATTTCTTATTTATTTCAGTAGGTGTCTTGACCTGGCCTCGTCACTACTCTATCAAGGTTAGACTTGATACTTACTAGGTACCATTATGGTGTAGTTATACTATACTTCTGCATAATTTTGTGCAGATCTAGGTTCTTCATACTAGCCCAGGCACCAGTGAGTCGATCTTGGATCAGAGACTTCAAGGTATCCCTGCCGGTGTTCGCATGCCTCGTAGTCACCCTGTATCTTGTTCTATTTCATTTTCCCTTTTTATAGATACTGTTATATAGGGATGTTCAGTATACTCTTGTAGAGCTTGTGACTATGTATCACTGGCTTTTGGGAGTTTTGTTCTGTTGAGTTGCGGAGTCCTTTTATGATAGTTGTTGGTTAATTTGATAATTTTATCATTATCTCAGTTAAATTATGCATGTATGTTAGGCTTACCTAGTCTCTAAGACTAGGTGTCATCATGACATCCTACGGAGGGAAATTAAGGTTGTGAAAGGAGATGATACAAGTGTGGTGCATGATGTTTTTCCCTGTGTATGCGAGCGGGTTGCTACTGTCACCTTGTGGAGGGAAGTTTAGTTGTTTTTAGCCAGTGTGGGTGTTGTCCATGGTTTTGGGACTATACACAGTGCATCGTGATTGTTGTAGCGTTGTAATCGTGCGCTGCTAGTTTAAATGGTAGGGTGTTTGTTTATGTGTCGCAAATGTGAATGATTCAGTAGGAGGATTATTCAGCTCATGATTGGGAATTTATGCATTCGTTCAAGTACTAGAGAGGCAATTGGTCTATGGATGTCCAATTTTTTGTTGACGGAGTAGCGAGATTGGATATTTCCGAACTTGGTGTAGTTCTTATCTATGTTGTGGTGTTGGCATCCTTGTTTGGACGCGTTAACTCTCGTCAATATGATGGTCTTCATTTGTTTGCCTTTAGGTCACAATGTCGTGAAACGGTACATAAGAAGTAATTATCGGAGATGGCGGTGGGTTGAATCACTGTTCCAATGTTGAGGGTTCGAGGGAGATGATCCTTGAGGTGGCTTCTACACTTGGGAAGTTCATAACTCAATGCTTGATTTCCACTTAGAGTGTAATTATGCAACATAATTGTAGGATGTGGATATGAGATTACACTTTTGGGCTATCTCATGTGAGAAAGTTAGGGGTTGCACGCTTTCTAATGAAGTTCCTATGAAGAGTTATGCTCTTTATCCAACGAGAGGCATCTATTACGATGTGGGTTTGGATAGCCTGAGTAGACTGTCGTGAAGTTGAGTGTGCATTTAGGACTGACAATATGGGATGTGTGATGATTAGTGAAATAAGAGCTTGTGAGAAATTTGGCTAAGTAACGGTGTGAGATCATAGTAGCTAGGAGGAGAAGTCATTGTGGGTCCTTGGATTTTACGATTGTGGCTTAAAGCTAAGTGGGGGAGCCTACCATCGATTAATGGGTCACATGGTTATGTGCCTTTGCAGTTCCTGGTAAGCGGTACATTGGTCGATTAGTTATGACCGAGGAAGATAACATCAAGGAATTTGATGGATGTGTGCTATATTTTACCTTATTGAGGTGTAGAGGTTGTAGAATAACTCCGATTGGGTATTTCTTTGTAGATGTGGTGGGAAAATAAATGGATTCATTCAGTTGCTTCTTTAAAGTATTTGTGTGCTAATAGAGCACAAGCTGTTTGATTATATAATCGGTACTGGATTAGAGTGGACGACTCTCAATAATGGTTCTCGTGGATTCGAGATTTAAAGTGTGGTGCTTAAGTATTTTTGGGTTCATTATGTGGCTGAAGATTGAGTTCTACAGTAGAGTGTGAAATGTACATAGAGTATTTCTATGTTAAGATAGGGTATGTGGTACAATGTTAGAGAGATAAAAGAAACAACTTCGGATTCGCTAGAGTTCTCCTCGGGATAAGTGTAACAGTTAGAGGTTCTATTGAATGCATTAGAGGGTATAAAATAACTTATGGATATTGAGACGACGTGGTCTTGTGATTTGGGGAGTCACGGCCTAATCCCTCCCAGGGCCGCGACAGCGCCTAACACTACTTTCTAGGCAAGCTAACAACTTCACAATAATAATGAATTCAATTAAACAGAGTGTAATAAATTCATCAGTGGTAATATCATGAAATAGCTACGAAGCAACAATAATACTACTACAACCATCCCAATGATATGATGTCACAGAGTACACGAGCACTACTGAATGTCAAAATACTAAGCCCAATCCTCAAACTAACTGTCTGAACAATAGAACAGTAACAACAAAAGTAAATGAAAGAAAACTCCAAGGTATCCGAACGACAGAGCAACTACCTCACTGTCTCTCAAAAGCTGGTACCAACACAACTCTAGCAATCATCGCGTCCGGAAGTAGCAGGATCTGTACACAAAGTGCAGAGTGTAGTATAAGTACAACCGACTCCATGTACTCAATAAGTTGGGCTAAAAGCAATGACCAGCATAGAAGAAACAGTTAGTGACCAATATCAGTAACTAATAACAGCTTAGGATGTAAAGGAAACAATATAAGTAAATAACTCAATAATATCATGTTTAGCTCGTTCACATTTGCAGGAATTTTGACATGCTCTCTAGTATTATTGTTAAAGCCCAACAAGGGTAAAACATTTCATTTACCAGCTAGCATGAGGAAAGAACATCTCTATGCCTACTTGTCAAATATACATGTCAACTGAATATCGTCACAATGAAACCATCAAGAATAACCAGCTTTATCACGCTCACGGCGCCTGGCACAAGGCTCCTACCTATCACACACACGTGTCGCCTCAAATCAATGACACACTTATCCCAATATTAGCCTGGCATATCCATACCTCAAAATCAATACCAAATCGACTATATGACCCAAGATCAGTCATCACCCGCTCAAGTCTCAGTTAACCACAACTCATAGTACTCAATTAAATAGTGTTACACATATGAGGCATCAACGATATGTGTGGAAATCAAATGTGAAAGTACTGAGACATAGATATCATATACCGATATAGCATCATGATTGAGAGTATGTGTACAATTAAGCAAATAGCTTAGAAATAGCAAGAACAACCCTATAATGTCTTAAACGAATAACACATAGCCTATATATGATTTCTAACATGAACCAGAACTCAAATAATCAAAGAAGTATAGAAAACACGGATATAACGAGTCATGATAGCAAAATAAATCCCATAATGGTCTAAAAGCCACCCCAAATCATGAATACTTCGGTGCACGCATACACGCGCGTCACCTAGCGCATGCGTCACCCCAATACATTTCATATAACATAGTTCCCGGGGATATTACCCTCAAATTTAGATTTAGATATGTTACTTACCTCAAAAAATGAAATAAAATATTCCAAAAAAGCCCCTCCCACGCGAATCGGCCTCTGAACGACTCGAATCTAGTCACAAATAACTAATATCATCAAATAATTCCGTAGGAAACAATCCCAAATAATAAAGCTTCGGTCATTATAAAAATTAAAAATTCAAGACCTGGCATGCACCTTGGAACCCAACAAAACCCACAAATTCCGAACACCTATTCAATTACAAGTTCAACTATACTAATTTCATCCAATTTCGACCTTCAAATCATCAAATTTTAATTAGAAACATTTTCACTAAAATCCCTAATGTCTTCAGTTAATTTCACCAATTAATTGCTAAAACAAGGATGGAATCATGGAATAGAAAAAAATTCAAGTAAAAAATACTTACCCCGATCCAAATCGTGAAACCCCCCCCCCCCAAATCACCCAAAATCGAGCTCTTTAACTCAAAATGTTATACAATAACCAAAATGCTCGAAATGATATGTTAAATATTCTGCCCAGGTGTACCCATCGTGATTGCGGGACCTACGTCGCGATCACGAAGCAAAATATATTACTACCCCAGAAATGGCATACGCGAATGCGAGACCCAGGTCGTGAACGCGATGCATGACCATCTTGACACTACGCAAATGCGGGTGACATCTCGCGATCGCGAAGGCTTACAACCTGACGCCAGCTGAACTCCCCCTTTTATGCGAATGCGAATGCCCTTGCGCGATTGCGATGATCACTACTATCCAAGGATTCACGAATACCCATGCGATCGTGACTCCCTTCTGACGATCTCAAATAAGGAAACAAGACATCAGAATCAGCTATGCCAGAAAATGGAGAAATGGTCTGAAACCCATCCAAAACACACCTAAGGCCCCCGAGACCCCGTCCAACCCACCAACCAACCCCAAAAAATAACACGAACCTATATGAAGCTTCAAATCACACAAAACAATATCAAAACCACAAATCACACCTCAATTCAAGGCTAATGAACTAATGAACTTCCAACTTCCAAAACTCATGCCGAATCACATCAAACCAACCTGGAATGACCTCAAATTTTGCATGCATGTCCGAAATGACACAAAAGACCTATACTAACTCTCAGAAACAAAATCCTAACCCGATATCATCAAAGTCAACTTGCGGTCAAACCTATCAACCTTCCAAACCTTCGACTTTCCAACTTCCGCCAAAAGCTCCATATCAACTACGGATCTCCAAATCCAAATTCGGACACAAGCCTAAGTCCAATACTAAGCTTTTGGAATTACCAAAACACCATTTCGGAGTCGTCTACACAACTTCGGTCAACTCCTACAGCCTAAGATTCCAATCTTGGGACTAAGTGTCCCAATTCACCCTAAAACATCTCCAAAAAAAATCGAACCACCCCGCAAGTCACATAACCACAAATCAATATAAAAGAGGCAATAAATAGGGGAACATGGCTACAATATACAGAATGACTGGCCGAGTCGTTACATTCTCCCTCTCTTAAACAAACGTTTGTCCTCGAACGGGTCTAGAATCGTACCTGGACTCTACAAAGGTGGGGATATCTGCTCCGCATCTCCTGCTCGATCTCCCATATAGCCTCTTTGACTAGCTGACCCCTCCAATGAACCTTCACCGATGCTATATTCTTCGACCTCAAATTTCGAACCTCTTGATTCAAAATTGCCACCGGCTCCATATCATAAGTCAAATATCCATTTAACTGCACCGTGCTGAAGTCCAAAATAGGTAACAGATCACCACAATAGTTCCGGAGCATCGAAAAATAAAATAATGGGGGAACACCCGATAGACTAGGTGGTAAGGCAAGTCTGTAGACTACCTCTCCAACTATCTCAAGCACCTCAAAAGAGCCAATATATCTAGGGTTTAACTTCCCCTTCTTCTCGAATCTCATCACACCCTTCATGGGCGGCCAACTCTGGAATATTTGTCTCTACTGAATACACAACAATATTCTTGTCACTTGATAATTAGTTCTTTCATAGAATCGTAGTATAAATTATTTACATTCCTGGATTTTATTTTGGCTCGATTAAATAACAATTAGAGTGATTCAGAAATTAGTTTACGCAAGTCCTTGTGGGTTCGACATTCGATTTAACATTATATTACTTGCTACGACCACGTATACTTGTGTGTGCGTTTGGGACCAACAAGTTTTTAGCGCTGTTGCGGGGGACTTGAATATAGACTACTTTTCAGTTAGTTACTTTAATTGTTTATTTCATTGAGTCTAACGTCACGTGACTTTTGCTCTAATCTCAGGAGCTTCGAGTGAATGTGTAGGGTCAGAAGCCAGGATAGACTTGACGGCTTTTACCCCGAACCTGAGAGATCATTTCATAGAAGATTGCGAGAAACAAGAGATACAGACAATCTTCAGGACTTCATCTGATTTCCTGTGAACATGGCAGAGGAAAAACACATGGCAGTTCAGGAGGTGGCAATGCCAAGTATTGCTAATATCACCTCCAGCATCGTGAAGCCCAGAATCACTGGGCACTTTGAGCTGTAACAGAGAATGATCCAACTACTTCATGCAAACGGGCAGTTTTTGGGTCTTCCACATGAGGATCCACAACATCACATTTTGAACTTCTTGGAGATTAGTGATACTTATATCACTAACGGGGTCACGCCAGATTATGTGAGGCTCACACTTTTCCCATTCTCTATATTGGGCGAAGCAACGTGATGGCTGAAGGCAGAACCAACTAATTCCATCACAACATGGAACGATCTGGCGAGAAAATTTTTGGCAAAGTTCTTCCCTTCAGGAAAGACCGCAAATATCAGGAGTGAGATAGTCTCCTTTAGGCAGAAAATAGGTGAAGCGTTATATTCAACATGGGAAAGGTTCAAGGGGTTACTCAGAGACTGTCCTCATCACAATCAGACAAACGAGGTGTTAGTACAAACTTTCATTGAGGGGCTCCATCCGCAAACAAAAATTGTGGTAGATGCAGCAGTTGGAGGTCAGGTGTTGGAGAAGAATTATGATGAAATATTTGCATTACTTAATAAATTCTCCAAAAGCAATCCAGACTAGCAAGGTGAGATGGGGAGAAATATGGTTCAGAAATCACCAGGGGTTCTTGAACTAGATGTGGTTTCAACATTATCAGCCCAGATTTCCACATCGACTAACCAATTCAATCAGATGAACCTGATCATTAACAAGCAACAATCTCAATCTATGCAACAGGCCCAACCAATGCAACAGATTCAGGTATTTTGTGAAGTTTGTGGAGAGGGTCATTCAAGTGAGTTATGCCCAGTTAATCCAGAGTCTATCTGCTTTGTGGGTAACGCTAATAGGGGACAAGAAAATCAATATGGAAACACCTATAACCCCAACTGGAGAAACCACCCAAACTTCTCTTGGGGTGGAAATCAGAGCACTCAGCATAATTAAAGGCATCCAGCACCTCAACAGTAGTACAAACCACCTCACGCTGAACCATCAGGAAGCCTTGAGGATATTATGAAGAGAATGATGAATGAACAACTTGCCTTCAATCAGAAAATAATGGATGATCACCAAGCCCAGACTGTAGCCATGAGAAACTTAGAACGTCAAGTGGGGAAACTCACCAGTTCTCAAAATACCCGACCAATGGGGGCTCTTCCAACTGACACTGAAGCTAAACCTAAGGCACATGTTAATGCTATATCATTGAGGAATGGGAAGCAATTGTAGACAGTCCAGCCCAGTCAGAGAAAGCACGTAAATTTTGATGAGAGACCAACCACTATTGAATCAACTTTAGAAAATCCGAAAGAATCAGATAAGCCAGCAAGGGAGAAGAGTGTTGAGCAACCCCCACCATTTGTTGCAAGGCCACCCCCTCCATTCCCTCAAAGGTTGCAAAATGTGAAAGACAATGCAGCATACAAAAAGTTTCTTGATCTCTTGAAGCAGGTACAAATCAATATTCCACTGGTAGACATTCTGCAGGAGGTACCCAAATATTCTAAGTATATCAAGGACATTGTGGCCAATAAACTAAGGCTGACTGAGCTCGAAACAGTGGCACTCACTGAGGAAGTTAGCTCAAGAATTCAAAGCAAGCTATCTCAGAAATTAAAAGATCCGGGTAGCTTTACTATCCAAATCTCAATTGGTAAGCATGCAGTCGGGCGAGCTCTGTGCGATCTTGGGGCAAGTATTAATTTGATTCCACTATCTGTGTTCAAGCAGTTGGGATTGGGTGAACCACGCCCAACAACTGTGATTTTACAATTGGCTGACCGCTCCCTAGCCCATCCCGAGGGAGTAATTGAAGATGTGCTGGTTCAGGTGGGATCATTCATATTCCCAGCCGATTTCATTATCTTGGGCTATGATCCTAATTTGGAAGTCCCATTTATTTTGGGGCGTCCATTCCTAGCTACAGGCCGAGCTATTATCGATGTGTGTGAAGGGAAGATGACAATGCGCGTTGGTGATTGAGTGGAGGTGTTTAATGTTTATAAGGAACTCACGTTACCTGTCCACTATGAAGAACTATCCATGATTTCTGTAGTGGAAAGCAAATCGGAGTCCATGGTTCCCTACATGAATCCTATTGACCCTCTTGAGCGAGTGTTGGTTGGGGATGCAGAAGGCTGTGAGGACGAAACAAGGGAAGATATTGAGAAAATTCTTGAGGTGTCCTGCAGTTACATCCACAGGCTAGGAAAATTTGAAGAGTTGAATAAGCCTGTTGCTCTAACCATTCCTAAGCCATCTATTGAAGAGGCTCCAAAGCTGGAACTCAAACCTCTTCCAGCACATTTACGCTATGCCTATTTGGGGAACTCTGAAACATTGCCCGTGATCATCTCCTCTAGCCTGACCAATACACAAGAACAGAAATTGCTTAGGGTGCTTCGTGAGCACAAAAAGGCGATTGGGTGGACCATCGCATATATCAAAGGTATCAGTCCATCATTTTGCATGCATAAAATATTTTTGGAAGACGGAATTTGCCCGAGTGTTGAGCAACAAAGGAGGTTGAATCCCATTATGAAAGAAGTAGTGAAGAAAGAAGTCATAAAATTGTTGGATGCAGGCATCATCTTTCCTATTTCTAACAGCAATTGGGTGAGCCCGGTTCAATGTATACCCGAAAAGGGAGGGATGACCGTGATTGAGAATGAGAAAAATGAGCTAATTCCTACCCGCACTATCACGGGTTGGAGAGTTTGCATAGATTATCGAAGGCTCAACAAAGCAACCCGCAAGGATCATTTTCAACTCCCGTTCATTGATCAAATGATGGACAAGTTAGCAGGGCATGAATATTATTGTTTTTTGGATGGGTATTCAGGTTACAATCAAATTGTCATATACCCAGAGGATCAGGAGAATACCACCTTTACTTGCCCTTATGGAACCTTCTCCTTCAAGCGAATGCCATTTGGTCTTTGCAATGCACCAGCCACCTTCCAGAGATGTATGATGGCGATTTTCACCGACATGGTGGAAAAATTCGTAGAAGTGTTTATGGATGACTTCTCAGTCTTTGGGGCATCTTATGATGACT
>ML318663.1:0-16586 GCA_005239505.1 Nicotiana paniculata
GACCTTTATCATAATTGTTTACAACACATTGTTAGTAATTTCTAGTTATTATTATTGTCAGTACACTTAGTAAAATATCACCAATTTATATTAAAAAGTCTTGAGAGAATTGATTGAGTAAAAGTTGTGTATTCTAAAGACTTGATTGATACGTAAATTCCCTGTGAGATTGACTCTGGGCATAATACCCCGGATTATATTTTCAACACCCGTTTAGTCTTTTATTAGACATAGTTGAGCGTGATCACGAATGCAAACAAAATTCCTAGAATATGATTTCTAAATGCACACAAGAGTGACAATTTTATGTCCAGTTTATTTATTGACCTAGGAACATGATCTCTAAATGGTGAGCTGATGCAACGTTAAGAAAACATGGATTAATGACATGTGACCTGTTGAAGTAGTAAATATGAAGTCCTAGGAATAGGGTATCTAATGCAATGCTTAACATGATTTGGATGAACACATTGGTCCTAGGACATGGAGTCTAATGCAAATACACAGAATGTAAAGCCTAAAGCATGCTTTCTACATAATAATATCAACAGGATCATACAGTTACCCTCCCCATTTTCATTAGCCACCCCAGTATCTGTTTACAAATAATTATTACAAACCAATGACTGAATGAACTACATAAGTAAAAAGGAAAGAAGGTAAACTATAGGGAGCCTGAAGCAGGCCCAAACACATCTTGTGACCCCAAGCCTTCAGTAGTCTAAAAATTC
Organism: Nicotiana paniculata; assembly: GCA_005239505.1. NCBI lineage: Eukaryota > Viridiplantae > Streptophyta > Magnoliopsida > Solanales > Solanaceae > Nicotiana > Nicotiana paniculata. The sequence goes on from ML318663.1 coordinate 732, forward strand.
CAAAGATTTCATAACCAATTTCATGTCCAGGTGCGTCAGAGTTCCCTAAGGACCTCAAGGATCCCGGGAAGTGCTCACACCCAGAATTTTAATAATATGGATTGGTAAGTGCAGTGTGGAATAGATAGCCCCAGTGTGCTAGAGTTCCAAGGTTTCTCAAAAGGATCCCAAAGCAGTACACACACTGGAGGGGCAAAACCTAGGGACTTACGAGTAAAGTGAGAGTGCTTGACATAGTTTTGAAAAGGTTTTGATATGAAAACAATATTGAAAAAGACTCAATTAAGTAAAGAGGTTTTTATGAAAAATAGGAGTTGATTAGTAGTAAAATAGTTTGAACAAGAACAATGTAAACATTTGAAGAATCAAACAAAACAATAGATTAACTCAGAGAAAACAGATTCCACATCACTTAACAACATGATTCACACAGGGATATTGTGTTGGGTACATATACAACACACAAAGTGAAACACATAACAAATACAAGCACAAAAGCTTTTTAGGAGTTTATGGGATTAAGGAATAGCTAATAATACAGACATAGGGCCTGGATTTCAGAACAGACAGTTGAGAACCTTGTTGTACTAAACAGAGTTAAACATAGAATCAACATTACTTAGGGGTAGTAAATAACTTAGCAAAGAATGTTAACACTAGAATCTGAGCAACCAGATAAGAAAACAAACAAACATGCTGGCATACAAGGAACAAAATCAAGTTGAAACATGTTAGAGGAAGGCAGTATGCTAATCATAAATTGAAAAGAACAGGACTCATACATGCTAAGTGAAACGAAGATTTAAACATGCTCGCTGCATATTGAATAGCCAAATAGTAAACAAGAACAGAACTGGGAATCAGTGAACTAAAGTAGTAACAGAGCACATAGGGTTAGGAACTTGAATTGAATCACAACATACTAGTTAAGTAGAGTAGACACAAAATGTAGAGCAGTGTAATGAAATAACTAGCCTTGGCTTACAGATGGCTAGTTCAATAGAAGTAGCAAGTAACAAGAAAGAGCAGAAAGCTTTAAGTGTAAGAGAGAGTTTTTGAACTAGTGTCCGTCTGTGTAGTGAGAATAGAAGGGAGTATATGTAATAGTTGAGAGATAGGTAAAATAAGGCAAACAATCAATTGTTTAGTAATTGAAGAGCCACAGAATCAATTAAGAGTAAAATCAGCCAAGTCTTCCCTTAATTAAGGGAGTAATTTACCAACAGTAGAGAGCAGGTAACAAAGGAAAGAAATTAAATAATCCAGGTACAGAGTAGGTAATTAGGGGTAGATACACAAATGTTCAATTAAGGAAATAAGTGGTACGAATCAGTAAATAACACAGTTGATCATAAATAAGGCAAGCAGTAATTTAAAGGCGGTGAAAAATAGGAAAATAACCAGAAATTAGCATATGAGTATCAACATAGAGAATCAAGGATTCAAAGAATCGAAGTAATACTAATTATAAGGGAAATAATATACACTTCCATGAATAAACAAATAAACTAAGTATAAACAGAAGGAATCATATCTGAAACCCTAATAGGGCACACTAGGGTAAAAATCACAAAAATACTCTAATTAACAAAGTATTATTCATGAGAATCAAACACATAGCAGAATCGAATGAACAAACAAGTAAGGACGAACTCAGAATCCAAATATGGCACTAAAGTTAGGGGTTTCAACATAACGAATTGGGGTTAAAGAAAAACTTAACAAATCGATAAAACACATAAGAATCAGAGAATAACACTTTAAAAAGTCAGAATCGTTTTGAAGAAAAGTTTCAGAAACCCTAGTTATGAAGAAAAATGAAGAGACACTTTGAAAAATCGGAAGGTTTTCATAAGAACAAGCAAAAACCTCCTCAGATCTGTTACAGATCTAAAAGGTTTAGGAGATGAGATTAGGGTTTCGAGAAAATAACCCAAAGATAGAGAGACCGGGTTAGAAACCATAGGTTTAACAAGAAAATAGGACGATCTTACTCAAATCGAGTCATGGTGGCCTGAGGCTGGTGAGGACAGGCCAAGGTGTGAGCGAACTGGCCGTTGATCCCTTGAGGACCTTAAAGACAACAAGAATCCCGACGTTAGGAGAACCGTTAAGGCTGGAAAATGGTGGTAAGCCACCATAGTCGACGACAAGCAAGCAACGACGAGGGATATTAGGGTTAGGGCAGAGAGAATTTAGGGAGAGAAGGGGAAGGGTGATGGCGAGTGTGAGAGGAGAAAATGAGGGTGTTTTGGGGGGTAGTAAATTAGGAAAGAAATAACCTGGACCGTTGATCAAAATGATCAACGGCCAGGATTTGAGCGGAATTGGGTCGAGTAGTATTAGGATTTTGGGTCTGGGGTCTTTAGGCTGGTTTAGGACTAATTAGGCCAACTTAATTTAGGCTAATTGAAATGGAATGGGACCATTTGTTAAATACTCTAGATAAATTAATTAAAATAATTACTAATTATAAAAATTAATTTCATGCATAGAAATATTTCAAAAATGATTATTTATTATTCCAAAATACAAAAGACTAATTTCTGGTAAAAAATAGTACAAAATTATATGCATGGGCTATAATTGCAAAGTCATTGCAATTATAGCCAAAAGGTGCCAATTTGGCTATTTATGGAATAATTTGGTATTAATAGGACCATAAATAATAAATTAAATCAATAAATGCCTTTGAAATCATTTGTAATGCAATTTTATAATTATTTATTGGAAATAAATACTGGACAAATTAATAAAAATGTAGAAAATTTATGGAAGAATAACAATTGATACTAATGCATGATTTTGAAGGTATATATGCAATAAAAATTATTTTTAGGAAAAATTGGGTATCAATAAGGTTTGGGTAAGATTATGTGTTTATGTCTTTAGGGTTGTTTGTGTGAGTGTGTATATATACACGAACAACAATTTAAAAAGGCTCTTTTGACCATAATTTAGTAAAATGCAGATTTGGAATCTAATTAAAATTATTATTTTGCATATTTAGTCCCTTTGTAATGTTAATTTTGACTTCAATTGATAGATTTGGGACCTAGATAGCAATTTAATTATGAAATGTTTAAATTTACCATTGACTAAGGATATTGACTAATACGTATCGGCAAATGGCAACCATATAATTCCACTGACTAAGGTTGGAGTAGTCATATGACCTATGATAATTACATCATTGCGATTCACAGTATACTGTAGCCGTCTATATAATTTCATTCATTAAGGTCATACGTATCGACTTACAGCAACCATATAAGTCCATTCACTAATATGATTGTAGTCATATAACCTATGCTAATTATATCGTCGTGATTCATAGTTATATTATAGTTGTTTATATAATTTCATTCATTAAGGTCATACGTATCGACTTACAGCAACCATATAAGTCCATTCACTAATATGATTGTAGTCATATAACCTATGCTAATTATATCGTCGTGATTCATAGTTATATTATAGTTGTTTATATAATTTCATTCATTAAGGCCATACGTATCGGCCAATGGCAACCATATAAGTCCACCGACTAAGGTTGTAGTAGTCATATGACCTATGCTAATTACATCGTTGCGATTCATAGTTATATTATAGCCGTCTATATAATTTCATACATTAAGGTCATATGTATCGACCTGTACCAACCATATAAGTTCATTCACTAATATGGTTGTAGTCATATAACCTATGCTAATTATATCGTTGTGATTCATAGTAATATCGACCGCTTGTATAATAGTCGTCTATATAATTTCATTCATTAACGTCATATGTATGACCTTATATATATATTGTTAATCTTAATTATAATAAAAAGAAAATCATGATTAAATTTTAGGACTAATATATTCTAGCTTCTTTATTAGGAAGGAAAACAAGATGACATTTTTGGACTAAAATGGTAAATACAATTTTCGGAGGAAAACAAAGGGAAATGTAAAAATATTATTGGAGGGAAATTGAATGTTTTTACTCTTTATATATCTCTTCAACACAAGAACTACATCTCCAACGTATCGGCCAATGCATTAAGCTGTCTAGTAACAGACACACATCAAAATTTGCATTTGTGCAAATGATGAATGATTCACAGCACAAAACATAAGAAATTTAACAGACGTCATGTAACAAAATAGTCATTACACATGTAACAGAATTGTCAAAACATCATTCTTAAATTACATCGACTTATGGTAAGGCAAAACACAACGATATACTACTACTAATACTACTACATCAACACTACTTTTCTATCAAGTCACTTAAACTACCAAATATATGTTTGATTAAAGTTGCAGGAAGATCAAAGAGGATTGTAATTATATACTAGTACAAGTTAATTTGAAGACAACTTGTGCTTCAGGTGATGCACACTAAAATTCTGACCGCTCAATTAGTGCTTTGATACTTTCATAATCTTCATAGGTCAATGCCTCAATTATGATTCTCAGAAGAGCTAGAGACTTCGCCAACAAAATCTTGAACAGTTGCATGTGAGGATTTGTCCCTCGAATGCTCCTAATCACAATTACTCTGAGGTGGTTGAATGTTTTATCTCCATACCTTCCTTCCAAATCAAGATAATCCAGAGCCAAAGGTACCCCACTATTATCCACCTAATAAAGAATTAAAAAAACACCAAATTTTAATGAGGATCGAAGGTATAAAGAAGCCACTAAGTAATGAGAACTAAAGAAAAGAACTATGATGATTAAGTAAGAACCTTGATTTCCAGATATTATAAATATGGGAAGCTTCTCATCAAGCACAAAGCACATGCGATGAAATATAATTCACTCTGATAAAGATCAAAGAGGTAAAGATGTTTAACACAATTAAGATGAAAGGGAAGACTAGTTGGTACTTCTCCTGCACCTTCAGCCAATAACTAGAAAAATACATCCCAAATTAAAGGATGGCTCATAGCCCAAAATATGTTCCATCTATGAAAATGCATTACAGTGAAGTTATGAATCACATTTACCTTGACACTACGGTTATCCAAATGGAGATGTTCCAGCGCACAAAAAGACTCAAAAAACCTAGTAATGTGATGTTTTGATTCCAGGATATAGTCTCCTCTAAGAGTAAGCGATAATTGTGCCAGGAGAGGAATAGTTTTTAAATAAATAAAGCTTACTCTGCCTGTGAAGACAAGGGACTTAAATGTAGGGGCATTAATTTCAGTGACACTACTATAATTATCTGAGATTTCAAGCACCAATTGCTCGAGCAACGGGAAATGAGAGATTAAGCTTCCAAGCAATGTGGACAAAATTGTAAACATTGTATAGCTTCAGGCTAATTAACCTTCTAAAACCTCTGAAGGCTGGTGGAGGAGATATTAAACAATCTTCAAGAGATATATGCCTCAATTGCAAACATTTGAAAAATGAAGCAGGCAATTTGTATTGTCACGACCCAAATCCTAACCCAGGTCGCGATGGCGCCCAACACCGCCATCAGGCAAGCCAACCTTTATTTACTAGCGATTTTAGGTAGTTTACCAAAAACATTTTTCAACACTTGCTTAACTTAGTTGAGACATTTAAGTAGAAATGGATAACTTAGGCAAATTTTATGCAAAATAAATAATCATGAAGTCGTAATTTACGATTACATCCCAAAATAAAGTCTACTAGCGTGTGTGTGCCAGGAATTAGTGTCATAAGTCTACAGGCATCTAGTAGAATAATATCAAAAGAATGAAAGTTTGTCCTACTGTCTGAGTAAGTATAGACAGAAATAACAAAAGAATAGCTCCTAAGTGTTGCTGGAAATCACCAAGAAGAGAAGCTCACCGTGAAGCCTCGACCAGTAAAAACTCCAGAACGAGCTCTGGACTGGAACCCAGATGCACCTGCCTCAGAACCTGTACAATTAAGTACAGAGCGTAGCATGAGTACATAAACAATATGTACCCAGTAAGTATCCCTCCTAATCTCGAAGAAGTAGTGACGAGAGGTCGACTTGACACTTACTAGGGTCCAAACAGAGAATTTAAGTGATAATAAAAAGAGAACAACAAGTAATCATGGATAGTAAGAAAATAAATATTGAACCGTAATAAAATCCGAATATGAAATGAAGCATCAATTTACAAGTTTTCAGTTCGATCCTCCAAGATGATTCACAACTCAACAGTCACAAACAATATTAGGCAAATAGCAATCGCATAGTGGAATAAGGACATCCTGTCTGGGCCAACATAATAATAATAATTGTGCACTGCCGAAGGGTCAAACGATGCGGACCATAGATGCATCTATCAATAACCGTCGTGGCGTACGACCCACTCCCATGAGAGTAGGGGAAAGAATCACTCCGCTCGCGGGATATAAATTGCCAAGCGGTCGCATGCAAACACAACATCTTTCTTTCAATTCTTTTCAAATAAATATTCCTTTAAAGCATCAAATTCTTGGTTTTCTTAAAAACAAAGTTGCATACAATGAAGCTACAAATCATATAACTCAATTGAATGGAATTCACATGTAATGGTGTGGGCCTAACTACCCGGACATAACAATAATAGTCACTACGCATGGGCTCTCGTCACCTCGCACGTACGTAGTCCCCCACAACAATGACACATAATCATTTAATTCACCTATGGGAAAAATTCCCTCTTACAAGGTTAGAAAGGAGACTTACCTCGCGTCAAGTCTACTTCCCGGGTCAAGAATGCGCTCGAAACTCCAAATTCGTCGCCCAAGGACTCGTAACTAGTCAAATATTGCATAAGTAAATCAATCTATACTCAAAAGTATAAAATTCCCTTATTTAAATGATTGTTTCAACCTAAATTGCAAAATCCCAAAAGTACACCCCCGGGCCCACATGCTCGGATTCCGGAAATTTTTGAAGGAAAATATCACCCATGGCCTAAGGATAAATATTATATAGTTTTTGTTTGATTCCTCAACAAATTTCTTGGTCATTTCCCATTTTTTGTCAAAAATCTAGGTTTTTACTCTAACCCATGGTTTCAACTAATTGTGGTGTTAATCTACCTAACAATTCAAGTAATAAGCTAAATTCATAGTAGAAATTACTTACCTCTCAGTAGTTAGGTCGAATACCTTCCTTGCATGCCCTCAAAATCGCCCAAGAATGAAGAAGAAGTGTTCAAAAATGGCTAAGTCCGTGTTTAAAAGGAAGTGCACTGTCTTCAGGCTTTTCGCACCTGCGGCTCGAGGACTGCACATGGGGTCTCGCATCTGCAAGGAAATTCTCGCACCTTCGGATGAAGGGAAGGTGGCCTGGTTTCGCACCTGCGGAGAAAAGTCCGCACCTGCGGCTCCGCTTCTGCGGAAAAGGGGTCCGCACCTGCGGAAATTGGCAACTCCCTCAGGAGTCGCACCTGCGAGACTGGGACCGCAGGAGCAGTCTCGCTCCTGCGATTGGACCTTCGCAGGTGCGGTCGCACCAGACCTGGTGCACCAGCAACCATTTTAGGCTAGTTTATGCCTCGCTCGATGCCCGAATGGCATGTGGGCCCACCCAAGACCCCGTCCAAATATACCAATAAGTCCTAAATCATAATACAAACTCGCTCGAGCCTTCGGAATGCCCGAAACAACGCTAAATCTAAAAATAACACCTCAAAACCTATTGGGTCAAACTTAAGAACTTCAAGTTTCTAAATTCGCTTTAAACATGCCGAACCATACCTATACTACTCGGAATGACACCAAATATTGCGAGCAAGTCATAAATGACATAACGGAACTATTCCCGGTCTCGGAATTCCATTCGGACCTCGATAACACAAAAACACGCTCTAAACCTCAATTTGAGCTTAAAGGCATTCTTACATCACTATTTGGCGCTGAAACGCTCCCGGGTCATTTAAAACCCGTTCCGAACACACGCCCAAGTCCGAAATCATCATACGAACCTATTGGAATATTCGAATCTCGATTCCGGGGTCGTTTACTGAAAATATTGACTAAAGTCAAACTTGGCCTTTAAGGCCAACCTTAAGGAACTAAGTGTTCCTATACTACTCCAAAATCCTCCAAACCTTGAACCACTAGTCCCCACAAGTCATAAATAAGTAAAAACAGCTACGGGGAGTCTCATTTATGGGCACGGGGTCCTAGAACACAAAATGACCAGTCGGTCGTTACATTCTCCACCTCTTAAACAAACGTTCATCCTCGAACGGGTCTAGAATCATACCTGGAATGCTGAATAAGTGTGGATATCTGCTCAGCATGTCCTCCTCGGGCTCCCAAGTCGCCTCCTCAACTGGTTGGCCCCTCCACTGGACCTTTACGACTAAAACCCTCTTGGACCTCAACTGGCGATCCTGCCTGTCAATGATAGCAACTGGCTCCTCCTCGTAACTAATCTCTCATCTAGCTGAATGGTACTAAAATCTACCACGTGAGAGAAGTCGGCGTGATACCTCCGGAGCATGGACACATGAAAGACCGGATGAACCCCTGATAAATTGGGAGGTAAAGCGAGCTCATAAGCAACCTCCCAACTCGTCTCAACACCTCAAATGGGCCTATAAACCTCGGGCTCATCTTGCTCTTCTTCCCAAACCTCATAATACCCTTCATCGGCGAGACCTTCAACAAAACCTTCTCGCCCTCCATAAATGATACATCACGCGCCTTCTAATCCGCGTAACTCTTTTGTCTGGACTGTGCTGTACGAAGTCTCTCCTGAATCAACTTCACCTTCTCCAAAGCATCATTCACCAGATTGGTGCCATATAGCTTAGCCTCGCTAGGCTCGAACCACCCGATGGGAGATCGACATCGCCGACCATACAAGGCCTTAAATAGAGTCATCTCAATGTTGGACTGATAACTATTATTATAAGCAAACTCGGCCAATGGCAAGAACTGGTCCCACTGCCCTCCAAAGTCAATCACACATGCTTTGGACATGTCCTCCAATATCTGAACTGTCCGCACCGATTGCCCGTCGGTCTGAGGGTGAAATGCTATTTTGAGCTCTACCTGGGTACCTAACTCCCTCTGTACGGTTCTCCAGAAGTGCGAGGTGAACTGAGGACCTCGATCTGATATAATGGACATAGGCACACCGTGCAACCGAACTATCTCCCGAATGTAGATTTGGGCCAACCTCTCAGAAGTGTAAGTGGTAGCTACTGGAATGAAATTTGCCAACTTGGTCAACCTGTCCACAATGACCCAAACCACATCAACCTTCCGCAAAGGCCGAGGCAACCCGACTACAAAGTCCATAGTGATGCGCTCCCATTTCCACTCAGGTATAGGCATCTGCTGAAGTAGGCCTCCTGGCCTCTGGTTCTCATATTTAACCTACTGGAAATTTAGATATCTAGCCACATACTCCACTATGTCTTTCTTCATCCGTCTCCACCAGTAGTGCTGTCTCAGATCACGATACATCTTCGTAGAACCAGGATGTATAGAATACTATGAACTATGAGCCTCCTCTAGAATCCTCCCCCTCAGGACATCAACATTAGGGACACATAAGCGACCCTGAAGTCTCAGAACACCATCCTCGCCAATAGAAACCTCCTGGGCACCACCCTGTACCACTGTCTACCGGAGAGCCACCAAGTGCGGATCATCATACTGTCGAGTCTTGTTTTCCCCAAATAATAAAGACTGAGCCATCACACATGCAAGAACCTGACTGGGCTCGGAAAGGTCCAACCTCACCAGGTGATTAGCCAAGGACTGAATGTCCAGAGTTAGAGGTCTCTCCTCTACTGATATGAAAGCCAAACTACCCAAAGTCTCCGCCTTCCTGCTTAAGGCATCTGCTACCATGTTCGCTTTGCTCGGATCCTAAAGAATGGTGATGTCATAATCCTTCAGCAACTCAAGCCACCTGCGCTGCCTCAAATTAAGATCCCTCTGCCTGAACAAGTGCTGCAAATTGTGGTGGTCTGTGTAAACCTCACAAGGCATCTCATACAAGTAATGCCTCCAAATCTTAAGAGCATGAACAATCGCCGCCAACTCCAGATCGTGCACAAGGTAATTCTTCTCATGAACTTTCATCTGCCATGAAGCATATGCAATAACTCTCCCCTCTTGCATCAACATACAACCCAGACCAACGCGTGAAGCGTCACAATAAACTGTATACATCCTAGAACCGGAAGGCAACACTAGAATTGGTGCTTAGGTCAATGATGTCTTGAGCTTCTGAAATCTCGCCTCACACTCTTCATACTATCAAAATGGGGCATTGTTCTGGATCAACCTAGTCAGAGGGGCTTCAATGGAGGAAAAGCCCTTCACAAATCAGCGATAATAACCTGCTAGACCCAAGAAGCTCCTGATCTTTGTAGCTGAAGTAGGGCGTAGCCAACTCTAAACTGCCTCAATCTTCTTAGGATCAACCTTGATACCCTCTCCGGATACCACATGCCCCAAGAATGCAACAGAATCCAACCAAAACTCACACTTGGAGAACTTAGCATACAACTTCTGTTCCCGCAAGGTCTGGAGCACCACCCTCAAATGCTACTCGTGCTCCCCTAGGCTACGTGAGTAAATCAGAATGTCGTCAATGAAGACGATGACAAAAGAATCAATAAAAGGCATGAACACCGTGTTCATCAAGTCCATAAATGCAGCTGGGGAATTAGTCAAGCCAAAGGACATCACCAGGAACTCATAGTGACCATATCTCGTACGAAAGGCAGTCTTCGGAACATCTGAGTCCCGAATCTTCAGCTGATGGTACCCCAATCTAAAGTCAATCTTAGAAAAAACCTGCCCACCCTACAACTGATCAAACAAATCACTGATACACGGCAACAGGTACTTGTTCTTGATGGTGACCTTGTCCAACTGGTGGTAGTCAATACACATCCGCATAGTCCCATCCTTCTTCTTCACAAATAGCACTGGGGTACCCCAAGACGATATGATCGGTCTGATAAACCCTTTAGACAATAACTCCTCGATCTTTTCTTTCAATTCCTTCGGAGCCATGCGATAAGGGAGAATAGATATGGGCTGGGTGCCCGAAGCTAAGTGAATGCGAAAATCAATGTCACGATCCGGTGGCATGCCTGGAAGGTCTGAAGGGAATACATCATCAAACTCTCGAACTACTGGCACTGAATCAATCGTCGGAGACTCGGCGGTGGTGTCCCGCACATATGCAAGATAAGCCAAACAACCCTTATCGACCATATGTCGAGCCTTCAGGAAAGAAATGACCTGACTAGCGGCACTAACTGGGGAACCTCTCCACTCCAATCTCGGCAACTCGGGCATAGCTAGAGTAACAGTCTTGGCATGGAAATCTAGAATGGCATGATAGGGAGACAGCTAATCCATGCCCAGGATAACCTCAAAATCAACCATATCAAGTAACAGGAGGTTTGTTCTGATCTCGAACCCACAGAATGTAACTACACAGGACCGATAAATCCAGGCCACAACCACAGAATCACCCACAGGAGTGGACACATAAATAGGAGTGCCCAAGGATTCACGAGGAATATCCATTGAATGAGCAAATAAGACTGATACATATGAATAAGTGGAACTTGATCGAATAATACCGATGCATCTCTACCGCATACTGAAATAATGCATGTGATCACAAGATCTGAGGCCACTGCATCTGATCGGGTCAGAATAGCATAGAATCTGGCTGGAGCGCCGGATGACTGACCTCCACCGGAATAAATAGAAGCTGATTGAGCTCCCCCTGTCTGCCCTCCACCTATGGGACGACCCCTACAAGCATGTCCTCCACCTATGGGTGGTCGAACCGCAGGTGCTGACCTCATGGGTTGGTGACCCTGCTGCACTGCCTTGCCTCGAAGTCTGGGACAATGCCTCTTCATGTTACCTGGATCCCCACACTCATAACAACCTCCCGGCACCATGGTCTGCTGCCCTAAAGAAGAACCCTGAATAGCGAGAAGACGGTAGGAACTCTCTGGCATAGCACTAAAATAAGTACTGGTAGACCCCTGATGACCAGAATACCCGCCAGAGGAACCCTGAATAGCTGGCGAGCGATAAGAACTCTCCGGCATGGCATTGAAAAAAGACCTCGCTGGAACACCTTGTAGAGGTGGGTGTTGAATATGGGGACCTACTGGCCTGGACCCTACCAAACTTACCTCTGCCCCTAGCTGGAGCACCTCTGAAATCCCCAAAAAATCTAGCCCTCTTATCCTGTTGACCCTGCTCTCTTATCTTCGACCGATAACCCTCGATCCTGCGAGCAATCTCCACCAAAAGCTGATAAGGAGTCCCCATCTCCACCTCTCGGGCCATGTTGGCCCTAATACTTGGATGCAACCCAGCTACATATCTCTGCACTCTCTCTGCATCAGTAGGAAGTATCACGAGTGCATGACGAGACAGCTCAGAAAACCTAGCCTCATAGTCGGTCACTGACATCTAACCCTGCTCCATCTGCTCAAACTGATACCGCAGCTCTTCCTTTTCAGAGGGTCGAATGTATCTGTCCAGGAATAACTGAGTGAACTACTCCCAAGTGATGGGATGGGAATCTGCCGGTATGCCAAGAATATAGGACTACCACTATCTACGGGCCCTGCCTTCTAGCTGAAAAGTAGTGAAGTCAACTTCATGTGACTCCGGTATCCTCATGTTGTGCAGTTTGTTCCTGCACCTATCAAAAAAGTCCTGTGCATCCTCATGACGCTCACCTCCATAGACAGGAGGTTGCAGTCTGGTCCATCCGTCTAATAACTTCTAAGGATCACCGTCCGCAGCTGGTCTGGGCTCATCTGTTGTTGCCGATACTGGATGAACCCCGCCCACATGAAGTGTACCCAGGGTCTGATATACTGCAGTTGCATGTCCATCGGCCTGTGCAGTAGGGGTCTATGCTCCCCCTCCCACTTGAGATGTGGTCGGATCTGCTGGAAATAAACTTGCTCGAGTCACGGTGTCCATGAAACGCATCATACGACCCATGACCTCCTGAAATCCTGGCGCTGTCGTAAAATCAAAAGGGGTAGGATCTGCTGCGGGCACGTTGCGCTGCTCCTCAATTATGGGATCCCCTACTAGATCTGCTGGGGGTGCGACTGGTACAGTCCTGGGACGCCCGCGTTCCCTACCTTGGATCGGTGCCCTCCCCCAGCCTCTGCCACGTCCTTGCATGATGGGGGTAGTGGCCCCTACCGGGTCTGGAACATCAGCTGCTTGCGTCCTCACCATCTGTGAGAGAATAGAAGAGTGAGATTTTTAGTATACCATCAAATGCACGATAGAAGATAAATAAAGAGAGATTTCCAAACACCCTATAGCCTCCCGAAGATAAATACAGACGTCTCTGTACCGATCCATAAGACTCTATTGGATTTTCCTGTAACTTGTGAGACCTACGTGAACCTAGAGCTCTGATACCATGTTGTCACGACCCAAATCCTAACGCAGGTCGCGACGGTGCCCAACACCGCCGTCAGGCAAGCCAACCTTTATTTACTAGCAATTTCAGGTAGTTTACCAAAAACATCTTTCAACACTTGCTTAACTTAGTTGAGACATTTAAGTAGAAACAGATAACTTAGGAAAATTTTATACCAAATAAATAATCTTGATGTAATGATCCGACCGGTCGTTTCATGTTATCAGACCCCGTTTCCCTAAATGAAACTTCCCATAGCGACTTATTGTGATTTATGACTTGTGGGGGCGGGTGGTCCGGGATTCAGAAGTGTTTAGAGCGATATTGGAACACTTAGTTCCTTAAGGTTGGCATTTTTGGCCAAGTTTGACTTCGGTCAATATTTTTAGTAAATGACCTCGGAATCGAGTTTCGACGGTTCCGATAGCTTCGTATGATGATTTCGGATTTGGGCGTATGTTCGGAATGGGTTTTAGATAACCCGGGAGCGTTTCAGCTCCCAATATTGAAATAAGAGTTTCCTTAAGTTCATATGGTGGTTTGGGATGTGTTTTGTGTTATCGAGGTCCGAATGGAATTTTGAGACCAGGAATAGCTCCGTTATGTCATTTATGACTTACCTGCAAAATTTGGTGTCATTCCGAGTGGTATAGGTCAGTTTGGAGCATTGTTAGCGAATTCAAGAAACATAAAGTTCCTAGTTTGGTTCTAGGGGTTTTGAGGTGTGGTTTTTAGTATTAGTGTTGTTGTGGGTGTTCTGAAGGCTCGAGCAAGTCCTTATTATGATATGGGGCTTGTTGGTATATTTGGAAGGGGGCTCGGGTGGGCCCACGAGTGCCTCTCGGGCACCAAACGATGCCAAAAACCAGCTGAAGCAGTTGTTGGTGCACCTGATCTGGTGTGACCGCAGGTGCGGTTGCCCAGTCGCAGCTGCGAGATCGCTTATGCGGTCCCAGCCTCGCAGGTGCGACCCCCAGGTGGGTGCCCAGTTCTCGCAGGTGCGGGCCCTTTCCCGCAGGTGCGCAGTCGCAGGTGCGGACTCCTGCCCGCAAGTGCTAGCCCAGGCCCTTGTCCCATTATCCGCAGGTGTGAGCTGTTTCTCGCAGGTGCGGTCGTCGAGTCGCAGGTGCGGAAACCCCTGTAGGCAGTAAGGTCTTTAAATGGGGATTATCCCATTTTCACTCCATTTTCTTCCACAATAGACGGTCTTGAGATCTTGGAAAAGAGTCCCACGACCTAGCTACTAAAAGGTAAGTGAATTCTAACCTAAAGTTAGTTAATGCATGAATTCCTAGTAGAATTTAACTACCTAATTAGTGGAAAATTAAGGATTTTGGTAGTATAGGGATTTCGATAATTTAGAAAATTACCCGTGAATTAGCTATGAATTCATACAAAAATCATATATTAACGATCCTTAGGTTATGGGTGAGTGTTTCCTTCGAGAATTTTCGGAATCCGAGCATGCGGGCCCAGGGTTAAATTTTTGAATTTCTTCAAGAATGATGAATTTTACTAAATAGTAGGAGAATTCCATGCTTTGAGTATAATTTTATATATTTACGTAACGTTTGATTAGTTTCAAGTCCTTGGGTGACGAGTTCGGAGTTTCGGGCGCATTCTTGACCCGGGGAGTAGGTTCGACGCGAGGTGAGTCTCCTTTCTAACCTCGTAAGAGGGAATTGTCCCCATAGGTGATTTAAATGCTATGTGTTATGCTTGTGGAGGCTACGTACATACAAAGTGATGAGAGTCCGTACGTAGCGGCTATTATTATTATGTCCGGGTAGTTAGGCCCACATCATGCCTTGTGTCTTCCTTGAAATGAACTATAGGCTTAATGAATTAATGTTACATGCGACTTATTTCCCTGAGATCATGGAATTTGAGAAATTTTAAGGAATTTTTCACTGAAAATTAATTTAAAAAGAATATTGTGTGTACATGTAACCGCTTCGCAATTTACATTCCGCAAGCGGTGTGTGATTTTCCCCCCACTCCCATGGATGCGGGTCGTACGCCACGGCGGATTGAAAGATGCACTTATGGTTCGGGCCGTTCAACCCTCGGCAGTGCACAGATATGATTATTTTTTGGCTTTGGCCGGTTGTCCTTATTGTACTGGTAAAAAAAAGTTTCACACGTAAGCCAGCTTTTGACAACTCAGCCAGTCACGTGGACACAGGAAAACGCGACAACTGGATGTGATTCTTTGAAGAGGTACAGTACAAAGAGGCACGGTTCAGTAAACCCACGAACTTATTAGCCACGGGAAACTCAACTTGATCAAAATGGGAGAGAGGCACGGTCAGAATGAATCTAGACAAAGCTACGGGCAGATTCAAGGACCCACAATTGATTAATCGAACATTATGTAACCGAACCCCAATTACCCTAATCCTTTGTAACGCCTCATTAATGTCATAATTAGTCATTAATGAGTAACCATAGTAAGAGTCGTACGTT
>ML318663.1:16597-36036 GCA_005239505.1 Nicotiana paniculata
TCCTATATAAGGGAGGGGAATACAGCTTGTAAAGGCATCTGATTCTCGAATACAATCAACTTCGATTTTCTATATTTCTGCAATATTGTCTATTATTCATTTTTCTCAATTACCTTAATTATCAGTAACTCGTATTCATCTTAAAAAGTAAGCTTTAGTCAAAGGGTCTAATTCTTTGGTTAAACAAATTGGTTCCGTTGCCGGGAAACTGATAATCTTTGTTTACTTTTCAAGTGATATCTCTGAATTATGTCAAACTCCAACGACAACAACCAGTAAAGGAGTGGAACCCCAGTTCCATCGCCTTCAGGAACCCCACGTGGTTCGAGGGAACAATCCCCAGAAAGGTCCAATAACAACAATGGTGATAATGATCAAACTGTAGAACAAGATCGTGTAAAGCAAATGGTTGCAGAGTATGTGAGCCAAGCTTTGCAAGAATTTGCGAGAGGATTACCGGCAGTGTTACCTACACCGCCGATGTCACCCCCCAATAACACCATCAGCATGGAAAATCCTCAATCTGGGTTGGCAAACTCAGGAATATGAGATACTCCTAATGAATCTCTCGAAACGAGACCAGGTATATCTAATAACTCAGAATTAAAAAATTTACTGCTAATCATGCAGAAACAGATAAAGGAGCAGAACGATCACATCGAACAAATTCCTGGAGTACCACCTATCATCAAAGGCATCGATGATGATAGATATTCTCAACAACCTTGGAAGCAAAGTGCGGCACCCTTGCCTATACCCAAGAAGTTTAAAATGCCTGATGTTCCCAAATATGATGAAACAACTAACCCACGCGACCATGTGACTGCTTTCACTAGTGGGGTAAAAGGCAACGACTTAACGAAACAAGAGATTGAATCAGTCCTTGTCAAAAAATATGGGGAAACACTTACCAAAGGGGCCCTAACCTGGTATTCTCTTCTACCTGAAAATTCTATTGNTCTTAGAAGCCATGAGAAGACTTAAGGAGAGTCTAAGAGAATTCCCCACTACAACGTGGAACGATGTATATAACAGGTACAGTACTAAACTCAGAATAGAAGAAGATATCATTGCTCGTTCGAGAGATGAAGATCATTCTAGATCCAGACGTCCTGAATCAGATAGAAGATCAGGTAAAAACAGGAACAATCCTTACTTAGGACCCTCGGGACGGGATATCCGCCCCAGGTTCAAAAATAGTAGGTCGGACTATAGACCACAAGGAAGAGACATAGTCTCATCCTCGTCTAGATCCAGAAAAGATCGAGATAAACGACTTAGAGGTAGTACTCAAATTGTGAATCATACCTTTAATGTAAGTACTACTGAACTTGTCTCAATATTGAGGAACATGGGAGACAAGGTTAAGTGGCCCAAAGAGATATGGTCAAATCCAAGAAGAAGAAACCCAGGTCACTGGTGTGAATTTCACAACGATCATGGGCACAAAACTGCGGATTGCAGATTTTTACAAGGTGAAGTAGAAAATTTGTTAAAGCAGGGCTACTTAACAGAATTGTTTAGTGATAAAGGTAAACAGGCATATATGAGGAACAGGTAGGAGCCCCCGAAGCCTCCTTCTCCAAAACGAACCGTTAATGTAATACACGAGGGTGAAGAAGTAAACAGAGTGGTTTTCAAAACAACCACAAAGTTCACAATTACACATGGGAAACGAGCTCGTGCAGAAGACGATATAACCTTCGATGATGCAGATATCAGCGGATTAATGCTTCCGCACAACGATGCTCTGGTAATATCTTTGCTTATTCATGACACCAACGTAAAAAGAGTGTTGATTGATCCAGGCAATTCAGTCAATATCATTTTGCTAGGAGTCGTGGAAGAAATGCTACTGGGGAATCAAGTAATCCCAAAAGCACGAACCATATCAGGGTTTGATAACTCTACGGTTATAACAAAAGGAGAATTTGATCTTAGCACTTATGTTGAGGGGGTGATCAAAAGTGCCAGGTTCCAAGTCATAGATACTGACATGGCTTATAACGTGATCATTGGAAGGTCGTGGATCCACGACATGAAAGCGATATCCTCCACGTTGCATCAAGTAATTAAATTCCCCTCTGAATAGGGGATTCCACAAATCCAAGGCGATCAGTAGACCGCAAGAAATATAAATTCTGTGGTACACTACAACAAGAAAATAGAGGTGGAAGAATTACGAGATAAGGAAATCTCCCAAGCAGGTAACACCGCCCAAACGAGCATGGAAGAAATTACTACCCAAATAGGTACGGGAGGTATTATTGCTGAAGCAGGTATGAAAGAAAATACTTACGAGAAGGAGAATCAAGAAGGTGTACTATACCACAGAGATGCAGATTCCATACCGGACGTCATTCGTGAACCAGAGGAAGATGAGCACATCAAAACAACTACGGAGGAGCTCTAAGTTGTTCCGTTATCTGAACAAAAGCCTGAGCAGAAAGTGTATATAGGCACGAGTCTAGGCCCCGCTCGAAGAGGTAAGTTAATTGATTATTTAAAGGTTAACACAGACTGCTTTGCGTGGTCCCACACAGATATGAGAGGCATCCCACCAGAGGTGATGACTCATAAACTAAATGAAGATCTATCCCTCGTACCTGTCAAGCAGAAGAAAAGAAAGCAATGACCATTCAAGAACCAAGTGATCGATGAAGAGGTACAAAAACTCTTGAAGATTGGTTCGATACGAGAGGTAACGTACCCTAACTGGTTAGCAAACACCGTGGTGATACCTAAAAAGAATGGCAAGTGGAGAGTATGCGCAGATTATACTGACTTAAATAAAGCATGCCCCAAAGATTTATTCTCATTGCCACATATAGATCAAATGATTGATGCCACAGCAGGTCATGAATTATTAAGCTTCTTAGATGCATATTCTGGTTATAATTTGATTAAAATGATTGATGCCTTTTGGCTTAAAAAATGTTGGAGCCACATATCAAAGGTCAGTGACTAAAATGTTCCAAGAACATCTTGGAAATACGATGGAAGTCTATATTGATGATATGTTGGTAAAATCAACACAAGCACAAGACCATTTCCAGCATCTCTCTACTGCTTTTGATATTCTACGCAGGTATAATATGAAGTTAAATCCAGAGAAATACACTTTTGGAGTGCAATCAGGTAAATTTTTGGGTTTCCTTGTGTCAAAAAGAGGAAAAGAGGTAAATCCCGCTCAAATTAAAGCTATAGAGGAAATACCTGATATTTTAACAAATAAAAAGGAAGTTCAAAGACTGACAGGGAGAATAGCAGCTTTGGGTAGGTTTATTTCTAAATCTTCCATAAAAAGTTTTAAATTCTTCTCAGTTCTCAAAAAGCAGAATCAGTTCAAATGGACTGAAGAATGTCAGAAAGCCCTCAAGAACCTGAAGATTTATCTATCGAAACCACCATTGCTTTTAAAGCCAAAAGAAGGGGAAATATTTTACATCTACCTGGCTGTCTCAGAAATTGTTGTAAGTGCAGTATTGGTAAGAGAAGAAAAAGGTAAACAATCACCTGTCTATTATGTAAGTAAAACTTTGCTAGATGCTGAGACTAGATATCCACATCTGGAAAAGTTAGCCTTAGCTTTAATAATGGCATCTAGAAAATTACGACCCTACTTTCAATGCCACCCAATCACCGTTGTGACCTCGTATCCTTTAAGAAATATTCTGCATGAACAGGAATTATCAGGAAGATTAGCCAAGTGGGCCATAGAATTAAGTGAGCATGAAATAATCTATCAGCCTAGGACTGCAATTAAGTCTCAAATACTAGCTGATTTTGTTGCTGACTTTAGTAATAACATTGTATCTGAAGTAGAAAAAGAGTTACAACTCTTTAACGGTGTTAATCCAGGCCTATGGACCTTGTTCACCGATGGTTCTTCAAATATAAAAGGTGCCGGCTTAGGCATAGTCTTAATATCACCCACGGGTGAAAAGACACGGCAAGCTATAAAGTGTTATCCTATCACTAACAATGAAGCAGAGTACTGCCTTATCCGCAACTCACTTTATCACAAGATGTTCGGAGGACCCCTAGCTAAATGCCTCGGACCTAACCAAACGGAATTTGTGATGAAATAAGTCCACGAAGGACATTATGGAAATCACTCAGGGGCGAGATCCTTAGTAAAATACTAATCAGAGCTGGATACTATTGGCCTAAAATGGAAGAAGAAGCTGAGAATTTTGTAACCAAATGTGACAGATGCCAAAGTTTTTCCAATAACATGCATCCACCAGTGGAATTACATCTAATAATATCCCCATGGCCTTTCATGAAATGGGGTATGGACATAATGGGACCTCTTCCCACATCTAAAGGACAGGTACGGGTTTTACTCGTGCTAACCGACTATTTTACAAAATGGGTAGAGGCAGAAGTGTTCAAACAAGTGAGAGAAAAGGAAGTTAAAAGCTTCTTATGGCGAAACATAATATGCCGCTTTGGAATACCAAAGGAAATCGTGTGTGATAATGGCCCACAATTCATAGGCTCGCAAATCACAGAATTCTTCGAAAGTTGGCAAATCGAGCAGATCACTTCAACGTCGTACCACCCCATGGCTAATGGTCAAGCTGAGTCAACGAATAAGGTCATTATCAATAATCTAAAGAAGCGGCTGGATAAAGCCAAAGGATATTGGCCTGATGAATTACCAGCGGTACTATGGGCATACAGAACAACTTCAAAGATAGCCACGGGAGAAACTCCCTTCGCACTTGTTTATGGCTCAGAAGACTTAATACCTGTGGAGATTGGCGAACCAAGCATAAGGTTCTCAACAGCCATGGAAGGTGAAAATGACGAAGAATTAAGGACCAACCTGGACCTGCTCGAACCACGGAGAGAAGCAGCATTGATACGGATGGCAGCTCAAAAATAAATCATAGAGCGTTATTACAACCGTAAATATCATCTCAGATACTATAATATTGGGGACTTTGTCCTCAAAAAAGTCTTTCAGTCAACGAAAGAAGCAGGTGCAGGAAAGCTAAATCCAAACTGGGAAGGACCTTACAAAATCCGAGGCATAGCTGGGAAATGAGCTTATGAGTTGGAAGCTATGGGCGGCAGAGTTCTACCAACAAGCTGGAACTCCATCCATCTAAACAAGTATTACTTTTAAAAGAAAAGAATACCCCCGTCGGGTATCACACGTTCAATTTTGTTTTGAACATTTAAAAATTTTACTAACTTTTTTAGATGATAGGCACAAAACTAACCCATCACCAGATGATAATATTAGACCTGCAAAGACGCGAGGAAATAACACAATTCCTGGTATAGGGTTACACTTTCTAATGGATGTTTTAAAAGGGTTAAGCAGTCATCATCTAAAAAACTATATACCTTCGAGTCCGAAATATTTTTCCTTTTCAGGAAAAGGACCACAAGGAAGAAATAATCAAGTGCTCGAGATTTCATTCTTCAAAGCTCAAACATTTGGGGGACTATACAGTATGGAAGGCTAAGACGAAGCAAAGAAGACTATCAAAAAGTCAAAAGCTCGNGAAACAATTACGAATAAGAAAACATTTCCCTCGTACTTATTAGAAAATTGTTTCCAAAACAGTTGCGGGTTTATAAAAACTGTTACTAGTAAAAAATAGTCGTTTTCTTGTATTAATATCGAAAAATGGTTACCTATAAAAAACAGTTACGAAATACAAGAGTATATCAAATCTGTTAAACAAAAACAGTTGCAAACATGAGTTTTAGACGATAACCAAACACATGTAAAATGTCATGGAAGTTCAAACAAAAAACTTTCTTTGGAAACATTCTTAAACATGTGTAAAATTCCTATCACTCTATTGCGTTATCATGAAGTTGAGACGTCTCCTTCATGCTAATTATAAAGGGACCTCTTCCATAAACTAAGCCTATTACAAAAAGGCACACATTTGATATGACACCGTGCCTATTACAAAAAAGGTACGAGTAGTCTAAAGCATTCCCCATGCAAAACTCGAAGGTAAA
This sequence comes from Nicotiana paniculata, assembly GCA_005239505.1. Lineage (NCBI taxonomy): Eukaryota > Viridiplantae > Streptophyta > Magnoliopsida > Solanales > Solanaceae > Nicotiana > Nicotiana paniculata. The sequence goes on from ML318663.1 coordinate 22,589, forward strand.
ACTAAAACCTCAAAAAATAAAGCATGCAAAAGTCTTAAAGAGTGAAACAGAAACTCAACAAAAGTCGAACTAACATTTATATATTAAAACGGATAAAATTAAGTATTAACTTATACTTAGCCGTATAAAATTTTTATATGAATTGTGGTGCCCCTAAGTTTTCATTTGGAAACTTAAAGGAAATCCAAATTTACCCCCAATGGGACTGAGGGTAACCACCAATTGATACAAATAAAAAGAAAAAAAAAGGGATAAACCAACTAAATCTTTCAAGAGAGGGGTTGACTTCAGTGGCAGAAGGAGCGGGAGCAACTGGAGATGAAGAGGCATGAGGTGCTGGAATCTCACCATCAGGTGAAGAGAGGTTATGACCTTGTTGAGCCTTCTCCATGGCTTCCTTAGTTTTGGCTATTTCAGCACTAAGGTCAAAACCCTCTTGATTCATTTTCATCAATGTGTCAAGGCGAGAATTCATATACGCCCAACTCACATCGACAGCAGCCACCTCTTCCAAATCTTCATAATCCTTTTCCCATACTTGAAGCTCAGCTCTCAATCCCTTCTTCTCCGCTTCCGCAGCTTCATGGGCGACCCTTAATGGAACAATCGACTCCTCTAAAGTTTGAGCTTTGTCTAACGCCCTACGAAGGTCTTCTTGAGTATGAGTGAGTGATTGCACGAGCTCGCCTGAGTATTCCTCCTTCTACCCCAACAAGTTCTTCAAGTCTCTAATCTCCTCTAAGGCACGGGACAGCTACTCCGCGAATGAAGATTCTAGAACACTCTTATCTTTATCAGCCTGACTGCAAAAAGCCCTCTCCACTGCCAATTCTGCTGCTATGAGTCTCATCTGCCGCTTCAAGGTACTCATTTCCACTTCTAAAGCATCCATGTCAATCCTTAAGCTATCATACTGTACTCTCCAATTATCAACATCGGCCTGCAACTCTCTTGTCTCTTGGTCCGTGTTTGAAATCCTCTTCATAAGCTCCATGCCTATAAGGTTAATCTACAAGAAATAAACCAGTCAGATATGGTAAATTTCATATACGAGAGTGAAAGAGGATAACTTGCATCATACCTTCAAAGAAGTATGCACGACCTCATTGGCCCATGTAAGAGCACCGTGGCTGGCTAGATTTGCTTTCTCAGAGGGACCTATCAAAGGCTTGAGCCATACTTCGGGCTCACCCGTTTTCTTGAAAAGATTCCCCTCAGCTAGAACCTCTATTACCACCTGTCGTATCTCTCTGCTGGAAGACCCTACTTCCCTAACTGAAGGCATGGAAGTAGGCAAAGATGGAACATCAATAGGCACAGAAGGTTGAGGAGCTGGAGAAGCCACGAGCAAAGAAGCAGGCACGAAGAGTTGAAGAGTTAAAGAACTTACAGGCACAGCATCAGCAGAAGTTGAAATAGCCAAAGGAATAGACGAAACAGCTTCTCTCAAAGAAGCAGGAAAGACAGCAGCCAAAGAGACGTCGTCAGGAGCAAGATCAACACCCTTGTGAATAGGGGAATGTGAAACATCATCAAAAACAGGGGGTTCAATCACATACACGGAAGGCAAGGTTGAGGCTATAAGCTCATCATCTAAAACCATTCGCCTACTCTGTGGCCTGTGCACTAAAGCACCCTCTTCTTCCTCTTCTACGGAACGAGACTCACTAATTTTCCTCTTTGAGGAAGATGAAGCAACAATAATTTCCTGGGCCTGAGCCAAGGACATCTTCGGGATAGATGAAGCAGACACCCCACGAGCCGAGAACCCTATTAAAAAGGGAAAAAAGTTTGACAAACCAACAGTGGGTACTCACGTGCGCAATTCCACTTCTCAGGGAAGGGAATATTTTCTTCACCCACTAAACCAACAGTGGGTACAGCAACGTACCGGAGGTACCAGCCCCTATCCTTATCGTCTCCAGGGGTTACCAGCACTCTTTTGCTTCTAGCAGTCAGAGTAAAAACCCCTTCATGAAATAAAGTAGGAGAGTTGAGGGGAATAAGATGGTTGAAGGTAAAAGGAACCGAGGCTAAAGAAGCCAAACTCCTAAGACATGCGACAACTGGCCACACAAGTGGGCCAACTTGTCCTAAGCAGATATTAAAAAAATGGCAAAACTCAATTATAACTGGGTCAATGGGGGGTCTAAACCCTAAAGTGAAAGGATACGTATAAACAAAATAATATCCCATCTTGTAAGACGTTATTCTTTGATTACTATTCGGAATATAGACAGGAAAGTCAGACTTCCAAAAGCACTACTTCCGAACAAGGGAAATCTGACCCTCAGTTATAAGGGTTGGATATCTTTCGACACTATTAAGAGAAGAAGATTGATCTACAAGAACTTGACTGTCCCTAGTAAAAACAAACTCAGCAGGGACAATTTCATCGACTCTAGGTTCACGAAGGCGTTCGCCTCTACCTCTAGAAAAAGACCGAGAAACCCTAAATCTCGGAAAAACTGGAGATCTAGTGGAAGGAGGAGGAACTATCTGAGAAGAAGAGGATCCCCTCGAAGGAGTGGATCCTAGACTTCTAAGTCTACCACCCCTCCGACTCCTAGTCGGAGCAGAAGATGGCGCTAAAGTTTCAATATCTATTACTTTTTGAGGTTGGTTTGAAGAAGACATGTTTACAAAGGCAAAGACGAAAGTTCTTTACAAAAGACAAAGTTAGAAAAGTATTTCGTGGAAGCAAAGAAAAGAAAACATGTATTTATACTTGAAGACAACCATCAAACATGAAGAAAAAGGAAAATAATGATGAAAAGTTGAAGATGTCACTTCGGGACTGGCACAGCCGCAAAAAGCCCTAAAAGGTGCCGAGTAAATACAGAACCAATCCGAAAAGAACACGTGGTATGAGCATTAAATGGAAGTGACAAACGACGCCTATGGTGCAAAAAAGGATACAATGATTCAAGGAAAAGCGGCGGCAAAATATTTCCGCCATAAATGAATATCCACTTACCAAATATTAATCGTTAAATATATGGTAAGTGGGGGGACTATCTGTATTGGTAAAAAAGAGTTGAGCACGTAAGCCAGCTTTTGACAACTCAGCCAGTCACATGGTCACAGGAAAACGCAACAGCTGGATGTGATTCTTTGAAGAGGTACGATACAAAGAGGAACGGTTCAGTAAACCCACGAACTTATCAGCCACGGGAAACTCAACTTGATCAAAACAGGAGAGAGGCACGGTCAGAATGAATCTAGATAAAGCTATGGGCAGATTAAAGGACCCACAATTGATTACTCGAACAGTATGTAACCGAACCCCAATTATCGTTATCCTTTATAACGCCTCATTAATGTCATAATTAGTCATTAAAGAGTAACCGTAGCAAGAGTCGTACGTTATAAGAATATCCTATATAAGGGAGGGGAATACAGCGTGTAAAGGCATCTGATTCTCGAATACAATCAACTTTGATTTTCTATATTTCTGCAATATTGTCTATTATTCATTTTTCTCCATTACCTTGATTATCAGTAACCCGTATTCATCCTAAAAAATAAGCTTTAGTCAAAGGGTCTAATTCTTTGGTTAAACACTTATCCTATATGCGCATGATAAATTGTTATTGAATCCATGGATATTGATATGACAGATATTTGGGGGAAGATGAAGTAGTAATTATTTATTTACTTCCAGTATTTACTTGGATTTCAGTGCCTTATATATTTGCTGCTTCACTACCTTTATATGCCTACCGTTTTCATCATATTCTGTTAAATTATATTGTTGGACCTTAGTGAGTGTCAAGTCGACCTCTTGTCACTACTTCTTCGAGATTAGACGGGATACTCACTGGGTACATATCTATTTATGTACTCATGCTACACTTTTGTACTTAATTGTACAGGTTTTGAGGCTGGTGCATCTGGTTGTCAGACCAGAGCTTGATTATGATTATAGAAGGGCCTGACATCACGGTGAGCTTCTTCTCCTGGCGATCTCCGGCAGCACCATGGAGTTTCTTTTGCTTATTTCCCGTCTATTTCTTTCAGACAGTTGGACTGTATATTATATCTTTTGTATATTCTGTTAGTATTCCCGTAGGACTTGTTTCACTAGTTCATGGCACATACGTGGTAGTTATTATGGATTACGGGTCTGTATATATATTGGCTCACGCCTCCTTATGACTGCTTTTGATTAAAACTGGCTCATTCCCCTTTTTGACTTATGTTTTAAGCTTTAAAAACTTGGTATATGTTGAAATGTTTAATCAAATAAGAAAGAACCCTTAGTAAATTGAGTGTTTTCTTGCCCGACCCCACTGTTGGGCGCTATCATGACCTGAGTCAGGGTTTTGGGTCGTGACATGAAGTCGTAATTTACGATCACATCCCAAAATAAAGTCTACTAGCGTGTGTGTGCCAGGAACTAGTGTCACAAGTCTACAGGCATCTAGTAGAATAATATCAAAAGAATGAAAGTTTGTCCTACAGTCTGAGTAAGTATAGACAGAAATAACAAAAGAATAACTCCTAAGTGTTGCTGGAAATCACCAAGAAGAGCAGCTCACCGTGAAGCCTTGACCAGTAAAAACTCCGGAACGAGCTCTAGACTGGAACCCAGATGCACCTGCCTCAGAACATGTACAATTAAGTACAGAGCGTAGCATGAGTACATAAACAATATGTACCCAGTAAGTATCCCGCCTAATATCGAAGAAGTAGTGACGAGAGGTCGACTTGACACTTACTAGGGTCCAAACAGAGGATTTAAGTGATGATTTAAAAGGGGACAACAAGTAAGCATGGATAGTAAGAAAATTAATATTGAACCGTAATAAAATCCGAAAATCAAATGAAGCATCAATTTACAAGTTTTCAGTTCGATCCTCCAGGATGATTCACAGCTCAACAGTCACAAACAATATCAGGAAAATAGCATGTGCATATTGGAATAAGGACATCTAGCCTAGGCCAACATAATAATAATAATTGTGCACTGCCGAAAGGTCGAACAACGCGAACCATAGATGCATCTATCAATAACCGTTGTGGCGTACGGCCCGCTCCCATGAGAGTAGGGGAAAGAATCACTCCGCTCGCGGGATATAAATTGTGAAGCGGTCGCATGCAAACACAACATCTTTCTTTCAATTCTTTTCAAATAACAAATCCTTTAAAGCATCAAATTCTTGGTTTTCTTAAAAACAAAGTTGCATAAAATGAAGCTACAAAGCATATAACTCAATTTAATGGAATTCACATGGCATGGTGTGGGCCTAACTACCTTGACATAACAATAATAGTCACTACGCACGGGCTCTCGTCACCTCGCACGTACGTAGTCCCCCACAACAATGACACATAAGCATTTAATTCACCTATGGGGAAAATTCCCTCTTATAAGGTTAGAAAGGAGACTTACCTCGTGTCAAGTCTACTTCCCGGGTCAAGAACGCACTCGAAACTCCAAATTCGTCGCCCAATGACTCGTAACTAGTCAAATATTGCATAAATAAATCAATATATACTCAAAAGTATGAAATTTACCTATTTAAATGATTGTTTCAACCTAAATTGCAAAATCCCAAAATACACCCCCGGGCCCACATGCTCGGGTTCCGAAAATATTTGAAGGAAAATATCACTCATGGCCTAAGGATCAATATTATATAGTTTTTGTTTGATTCCTCAACAAATTTCTTGGTCATTTCCCATTTTTTGTCAAAAATCTAGGTTTTTACTCTAACCCATGGTTTCAACTAATTGTGGTGTTAATCTACCTAACAATTCAATTAATAAGCTAAATTCATAGTAGAAATTACTAAACTCTCAGTAGTTAGGTCGAATACCCTCCTTGCATGCCCTCAAATTCGCCCAAGAATGAAGAAGAAGTGTTCAAAAATGGCTAAGTCCGTGTTTAAAAGGAAGTGCACTGCCTTCAGGATTTTCGCACCTACGGCTCGAGGACCGGACATGCGGTCTGGCATCTGCGAGGAAATTATCGCACCTGCGGATGAAGGGAAGGTGGCCTGGTTTCTCACCTGCGGAGCAAAGTTCGCATCTGCGGCTCCGCTTCTGCGGAAAAGGGGCCCGCACCTGCGGAAATTGGCAACTCCCTCAGGAGTCGCACCTGCGAGACTGGGACGCAGGAGGGGTCTCGCACCTGCGACTGGACCTCCGCAGGTGCGGTCGCACCAGACGCGGTGCACTACCAATCATTTTAGGTTGGCTATTGCCTCGCTCGATGCTCGAATGGCATCTGGGCCCACTCGAGACCCCGTCCAAATATACCAATAAGTCCTAAATCATAATACAGACTCGCTTGAGCCTTCGGAACACCCAAAATAGCGCTAAATCTAAAAATTACACCTCAAAACCTATTGGATCAAACTTAAGAACTTCAAGTTTCTGAATTCGCTTTCAACATGTCGAACCATACCTATACTACTCGGAATGACACCAAATTTTGCGAGCAAGTCATAAATGACATAACGGAACTATTCCCGATCTCGGAATTCCATTCGGACCTCGATAACACAAAAACACGTTCTAAACTTTGATTTGAACTTAAAGGCATTCTTACATCACTATTAGGCGCCGAAAAGCTCCCGGGTAATCCAAAACCCGTTCCGAACACATGCCCACGTTCGAAATCATCATACGAACCTACTGGAATTTTCGGATCTCGATTCCGGGGTCATTTACTGAAAATGTTGACTGAAGTCAAACTTGGCCTTTAAGGCCAGCCTTAAGGAACTAAGTGTTCCTATACTACTCCAAACTCCTCCGAACCACGAACCACCAGTCCCCGCAAGTCATAAATCAGTAAGAACATCTACGGGGAGTCTCATTTAGGTGCACGGGTTCCTAGAACTATGGTTTCCCCCTGATCGGAAATTTAAGAATAAGATGTTCAATGCTATTTTCAGAGAGGAACCCTATCAACTTTCTAATATAAGTAAAGTCCTCCAAATACGGAATTGAGAGTGTAAATTGTTTAACTGGTCCTTCATGAAGGGTCAAAATGTGGCGGATAATATTTTCAAAGTAACTTGTTTGGTGTATTTTCCAAAGTGTTTGATCAAGAGTAAATTGTGGAAGTCAACTCCATTTATATCTCCATTTCCTTGATAAGATGCTTGTTCTCAAAGCATCTGGTAAAGGCATGCGTATAAGAATATCATCAAGTACTTCCTCTAGAAGCTTGCTGAGGAAATCGAAAGGTAAAGTTCCACTGCAAACGCTTTTGTTAACTGGCGGCATCATATTAGGATTAGGGTTATAGGGATCGAAAAAACTAATGAGAATAGTACTCCCAATTTAAGATTAAATTAAATCAATGGAACAAGAAGAAGAATCAAGAAACATGTTGAAATTATGAAGATGGAGCGTCAAGGGAGCATTGGTGATCCACACTCCACAGACTTAAAATTTTAGGCGGATCAATTCGTATAGTTATACAGAAAATTTTAGGATTCCAATATATAAACATGAAAGCACATAAAACACAAAATGGTTAATAGGTGTTTTTGTCACGACCCAAAATCCTAACTCAGGTCGTGATGGCGCCCAACAGCGGGGTCGGGCAAGCCAACACTCAATTTACTAAGGGTTATTTCTTATTTGATTAAACATTTAAACATATACCAAGTTTTTAAAGTTTAAAACATAAATCGAAAAAGATAATTAGCCAGTTTTAATCAAAAGCGGTCATAAGGAGGCGTGAGCCAATATATACAGAGACCCGTAATCCATAATAACTACCACATGTGTGCCAGGAACTAGTGTTACAAGTCCTATGGGCATAATAACAGAATATACAAAATATATAATATACAGTACCACTGTCTGAAAGAAATAGACGGGAAATAAGCAAAAGAAAACTCCATGGTGCTGCCGAAGATCGCCAGGAGAAGCAGCTCATCGTCAAGTCAGGTCTGACTATAATCAGAATCAAGCTCCGGTCTGACAACCAGATGCGCCAGCCTCAGAACCTGTACAATTAAGTACAGAAGTGTAGCATGAGTACATAAATAGATATGTACCCAGTGAGTATCCCGTCTAATCTCGAAGAAGTATTGACGAGAGGTCGACTTGACACTCACTAAGGTCCAACAATATAATTTAACAGAATATGATGAAAACAGTAGGCATGTAAAGGTAGTGAAGCAACAAATATATAAGGTACTGAAATCCAAGTAAATACTGGAAGTAAATAAACAATTACTACTTCATCTTCCCCCAAATATCTGTCAAATCAATATCCATGAATTCAGTAACAATCTATCATGTGCATGCGGGATAAGGACAACCGGCCTGAGCCATAAAAATAATAATATATGTGCACTGTCGAGGGTCAAACGCTCGAACCATAAGTGCATCCTTACCATAAAATAATCATATTTATGCATTGCCGAGGGTCGAACGGCCCGAACCATAAGTTTATCTTCGCCATAAAATAACCATATCTATGCACTGCCGAGGATCGAACAGCCCGAACCATAAGTGCATCTTTCAATCTGCCGTGACGTACGACCTGATCCCATAAGAGTGGGGAAAATCACACTCCGCTCGCGGAATGTAAATTGCGAAGCGGTCACATGCACACACAATATTCTTTAAAAATTACTTTCCATAATCAGCTCCTTCAAATTATCAAATTCCATAAATCTCAGGGAAGGACACAAGGCATGATGTGGGCCTAACTACCCGGACATAATAATAATAGTCGCTATGTACGGACTCTCGTCACTCTGTACGTACGTAGCCCCCACAAACATCACACATAGCATTTAAATCACCTATGGGGACAATTCCCTCTTACGAGGTTAGAAAGGAGACTCACCTCGTGTAGAATCTACTTCCCGGACCAAGAATGCGCCCGAAACTCCAAACTCGTCACCCAAGGACTAGAAACTAGCCAATGTTATACAAATATATCAAATTATACTCAAAGCATGGAATTCTCCTACTTATTTAGTCAATTCATCATTCTTGAAGAAATCCCAAAATCCACCCCGAGGCCCGCACGCTCAGATTCCGAATATTCTCGAAGTAAACTCTCACCCATAACCTAAAGATCGTTAATATATGATTTCATAGCCAATTCACGGGTAATTCTCTAAATTCTCGAAAGACCTAGGTTACTACCCAAATCCTTAATTTTTCTCATTAACTAACTTTAGGGTAGAACTTACTTACCTTTCAGTAGCTAGGTGGATTGGCCCTTTCCTAAGCTCTCTAGGTCGACAATGGTGGAAGAAAAATGGAGAAAATGAACATTTCCCGTGCTTTAAAAGAACACACCGCCTACAGTGGTTCCGCACCTGCAGTCTCGCACCTGCGAGCAATAGCACGCACCTGCGGAAAATGGGACAAGGGCCTGGGCTCGCACCTGCGTGCAGGGTTTCGCACATGTGGCTCCGCACCTGCGGAAAAGATCCCGCACCTGCGAGAATTGGGAAGCCCACCTGGGGTCGCACCTGTGAGTCTGGGACTGCAGGAGCGGTCTCGCACCTGTGACTGGGCAACTGCACCTGCGGTCACACCAGATCAGGTGCACCAGCAACTGCTTCAGCTGGGTTTTTTTTTCTTGCCTCGTTTGGTGCCCGAAGGCACCTGGGCCCACCCGAGCCCCCGTCCAAATATACCAACAAGTGCCAAATCATAATACGGACTCGCTCGAGCCTTCGGAACATCCTCAACAACGCTAAAACTCAAAATCACACCTCAAAACCCCTAGAATCAAACTTAGGAACTTTAAGTTTCTTGAATTCGCTAACAATGCGCGGAACCGACCTATACTACTCGGAATGACACCAAATTTTGCATGCAAGTCATAAATGACATAACGGAACTATTCCCAATCTCAGAATTCTGTTCGGACCTCGATAACACAAAAATACGCCCCAAACCACAATATGAACTTAAGGAAACCTTTATTTCGATATTCGGCGCCAAAACGCTCACGTGTCATCCAAAACCCATTCCGAAAATACGCCCAAGTCCAAAACCATCATACGAAGCTACCGGAACCGTCGAAACTAGATTCCGAGGTCGTGTACTCAAAATGTTGACCGAAGTCAAACTTGGCCTTAAAGGCCAACCTGAAGGAACCAAGTGTTCCAATATCGTTCTAAACACTTCCGAATCTCGAACCACCCGTCCCCGCAAGTCATAAATCACAATAAGCCGCTATGGAAAGTTTCATTTAGGGGAACAGGGTCCGATAATACAAAACGACCAGTCGGGTCATTACAGATTTTGTCAATTAAGGGTAGTGGTTACTTTTATTGAGTGAGGGGTCGGAAGATCGAATCTCACCCTTAACATGGTCAATTTAAATTTCTTCCTTTCACCTTTTTTTTTTAAAAAAAAAAGTTAAACTAGTAGGTACATTTTTTATGTACTTTATTTATTTCATTTTTCAAACTAATTTTTCCCTGAATTTTATTTACCTTCCCCCATTTTTATTTTACCTAATAATTCTATATAACAAAGAAAGAAAGAAACTCCAAAGTTCGACCTCTTATACAAACAAATATTTCCCCTAGAGTAACAAAATCAATAATAGTTCCATTAGTATGGTTAAAGACAATAGTCGTTTATAGTATAGTCGTATATATAACTTCATTCATTAAGGCCATACGTATCGGCCAATGGAAATCATATAAGTCCACCGAATAAGGTTGTAGTAGTCATATGACTTATGCTAATTATATCGTTGTGATTCATAGTTATATTATAGCCGTTTATATAATTTCATACATAAGGGCATACGTATCGGCCAATGACAACCATAAAAGTCCACCGACTAAGGTTGTAGTAGTCATATGACCTATGCTAATTATATCGTTGTGATTCATAGTTATATTGTAGCCGTTTATATAATTTCATTCATTAAGGGCATACGTATCTGTCTATATCCACCCATTAAAGACAATAGTCGGTTATAGTATAGCTGTTTATATAATTTCATACGTTAAGGGCATACGTATCGGGCAATGGCAACCATATAAGTCCACCGACTAAGGTTGTAGTAGTCATATGACCTATGCTAATTACATCGTTGCGATTCATAGTTATATTATAGCCATTTATATAATTTCATACATTAAGGGCATACGTATCGGCCAATGGCAACCATAAAAGTCCACCGACTAAGGTTGTAGTAGTCATATGACCTATGCTAATTATATCGTAGTTTATTATAGTTATATTATAGCCGTTTATATAATTTCATTCATTAAGGTCATACGTATCGGCCTATAGCCACCCATTAAAGACAATAGCCGTTTATAGTATTGTTGTTTATATAACTTCATACATTAAGGGCATACATATCGGCCACTAGAAACCATATAAGTCCACCGACTATGGTTGTAGTAGTCATATGACCTATGCAAATTATATCGTTGTGATTCATAGTTATATTATAGCCATTTATATAATCTCATTCATTATGGTCATACGTATCGGCCAATGGCAACCATATAAGTCCACCGACTAAGGTTGTAGTAGTCATATGACCTATGCTAATTACATCTATATAATTTCATACATTAAGGGCATACGTATCGGCCAATGGCAACCATAAAAGTCCACCGACTAAGGTTGTAGTAGTCATATGACCTATTCTAATTATATCGTTGTGATTCATAGTTATATTATAGTCGTTTATATAATTTTATTCATTAAGGTCATACGTATCGGTCTATAGCCACCATAAAAGTCCACCGACTAAGGTTGTAGTAGTCATATGACCTATGCTAATTATATCGTTGTGATTCATAGTTATATTATAGGCGTTTATATAATTTCATACATTAAGGGCATATGTATTGGCCAATGGAAACCATATAAGTCCACCGACTAAGGCTGTAGTAGTCATATGACCTATGCTAATTACATCGTTGCGATTCATAGTTATAGTATAGCCGTTTATACAATTTCATACATTAAGGGCATATGTATCAGCCAATGGACACCATAAAAGTCCACCAACTAAGGTTGTAGTAGTCATATGACCTATGCTAGTTATATCGTTGTGATTCATAGTTATATTATAGTCGTTTAAATAATTTCATACATTAAGGGCATATGTATCAGCCAATGGCAATCATATAAGTCCACCGACTAAGGTTGTAGTAGTCATATGACCTATGCTAATTACATCTCTTTGATTCATAGTTATATTATAGCCGTCTACATAATTTCATACATTAAGGTCATATGTATCGGCCTATATCCCCTATATAAGTCATTCACTAATATGATTGTAGTGATCATATAACCTATGCTAATTATATCATTGTGATTCATAATAATTGACTGTTTATATAATAGTCGTTTAGATAATTTAATTCATTAAGGTCATATGTATCGTCCTGTAGAAACCATATAAGTCCATTCACTAACATGGTTGTTGTCATATAACCTATGCTAATTATATCGTTGTGATTCATAGTAATATCGGCCGCTTGTATAATAGCCGTCTATATAATTTCATTGATTAACGTCATATGTATGACCTTATTTATATAATAGTAAATATATAATTATATGTGTTTTTTGGTTAATCTTAATTATAATAAAAGGAAAATCATGATTAAATTTTAGGACTAATGTATTCTAGCTTCTTTATTAGGAGGGAAAACAAGATGACGTTTTTGGACTAAAATGTTAAATACAATTTTTGGAGGGAAACAAAGGGAAACGTAAAAATATGATTGGAGGGAAATTGAACGTTTTTACTCTTTACATATCTCTTACACACAAGAACAACATCTCCAACTCTCTAAACAAAATAGATACTCTAAACATGAATGCTAATGGATGGATTGAAGAAGAATTATATCCACGGTTTCAGATGAAAGTGCCCAAATCGTACATTAAACGTGATTATCTGGTAATTTTATTTTTGTTAAATTTTCACGATTTATTAACTGTTGATTATCCCAACTAGCAATGAACCCTAAAACTTATCTTTACATTATGTTCTTGTAGTTTCTTCCAAAGAGTATTTGTGGCTATCTTCCTCCTATTTTGGTTAAAACAATGCTTCGATGTAATGGGAAGGAATGGGTTGTGACTCTCACAAGTGGTGTTCGGAGAAGACTCGTCAATGGGTGGAAACAATTTATTGTCGACAATAATATGAAGAAAGGGAATGTTCTTCTATTTGAACTAGTTCAGGGTACATCAGGGGCTGTGTCACGACCCAAATCCAATAAAGGTCGTGATGGCGCCAGACTCCGCTGTCGGGCAAGCCAACACAAAGGAGTTAACTAAATCTTTATTTTATTACTCTTGAACTCATTCCTTTTCACTACATTAAATTATAATTAACGAACTTCCACTAAGTAAATTTCACGACCCAAAATCTATTAAGATCGTGATGGCGACGGACACCAATCGTCAGGCAAGCCAATCATTAATTAGTTGAAATAAATTCTTGTTTTAACATTTTTGAAATC
>ML318664.1:0-79165 GCA_005239505.1 Nicotiana paniculata
AACCTTAATATTTATAGCAAAATAGTATAGAATTTGGGTGTGGCCAAAAAATAGTTGTTCACACACGCGGCGCCGTGATACGTAGGCAATCAACATAGGATTCGATCATAACCTTAAGAAAGGAAACCGAGTAAGGAATAAAAGAGCGGAAATAATAACAAAGGAAGGACAAGAATGATAAAAAAGGGAAAAGTTCAAAACCGAGAAATAAAGCCGGGATGAAATATACAACTGTTGCAAAACATATAGAAAGCATTTAATTTCCTAGGTGCATTGCATACCCCAAACGTGCGATTCCTTATGAGATAAATGCTTCAACCTAACGTTTGTTGTTTGTATCAATGTTAAAAAGGTGTTTTTAGGTGGTTGGTTTTGCGCTAACTTGGCTTCCCATCCTTAATTCACTAGATCAAAAGGGAGCATAGAAATGACATCCGAATGTCACTTATCAATCGTCAACTCTTCCGTGGAAGACCTGAATCCAGCCATCCCAACATCTGAGTCAACAACAGCTGAAGAGAACAAGACACTGCGTTGCCGCATGATGGAAATGTGGGACGCATTGTCCAATGATAGGGAACCACCCATTACCATCCCGGGTTTCCCAGAGATAATTCCCAGGGCAGGCGGGACATCCAACATCCCCATAAGTTACCCAACCACGCCGTTTGGATATCCAACTATGTCGGCTCACTTTGCCGGAAGGCCTTTTGAGGTTCGCCTCGAGTCCCTATTTTCTGGTTTTTCTTCCAACATCTTCACCGCACCACCAATATTTGCTACGGCTCCACTGACTATCTCTGCGCCAAGTTTCGAGCCGCCAACATTCACATTCCAAATATTGTCCGTCCATCTGGATACCACTCATGTTACTCCCAATGCATACCCCCAACAACCTCAGTCTGAGGTCACTTTGGGACAAGATAAGAAAAGCCCCGAGCACGAAGAAATGGCTCGGAAAATGAAGAGTATTGAGAAGAGACTCAAGAATATACAACGGCTGAGTGGGCAGAAAAGTGTCTCCTATGTAGACTTATGCATGTTCCCCCACGTGCACTTGCCTCTTGGGTTTAAAACCCCCAAGTTCGAAAAATATGACGGATATGGGGACCCCATAGCTCATCTGAAAAGGTACTGCAACCAGCTCCGCGGAGCAGGTGGGAAATAGGAACTTCTCATGGCATACTTCGGAGAAAGCTTGACAGGGATTGCATCGGAATGATACATGGACCAGGATATATCCCGCTGGCACATATGGGATGACCTGGCACGAGACTTTGTTTGGAAATTCCAATACAACGTGGATATCGCTCCATATAGAAACTCTCTATCCAATCTTAAAAAGAAATCCTCAGAAAGTTTCAGAGAATACGCAATTAAATGGCGCGAGCAGTCCTCCAGGGTCAAACCTCCGATGGATGAGGTTGAAATGGTCAATGTCTTTCTACAAGCACAGGAAGCTGATTACTTCCAAAATATGATGTCCGCCATGGGCAACCCATTTGCGGAAGCAATCAAAATTGGAGAAATGGTGGAGAATGGTCTAAAAACCGGTCGTATCCTAAGCCAATCTTCCATAAGAGCAACCTCTCAGGCCATACAAAAAGGATACGAGAGTGCATCCAACAAAAGAAGAAAGAAGAATGGGCCATGATGGTTTCCGATGTCAGGAAGTCTCAAAAATACCCACGTCCATTTCCCAAAGCTTCCCAACATTACTATCCTCACCAAGATGCAGCTTATTCTACGCCTCCTTTTCCCTATGCGGTAATGAATGCTTAGCCGCATCCCAGGCCGCAACAACAATACAACCATAATAGAGCTCCACCCCCGAGAAATAACCATCTTCCCCCAGCTCCATACAATCCACGCCCTCTCCAAAATAACTACCCGTACAACACCTACCCCCGTGAACCACCGAGGAGACTCAACTTCACTCCTATCGGTGAGCCGTATTCAAGCCTCTTCCCAAAGTTAGCCTATATGGGGATTCTACAGCCCGTACCTCCGACCAGGCAAAACCCAGCATCAGTATTATACAAGCGGGGAACCAATTGTGCCTACCATTTCGGAGCAGAAGGGCATGAGACGGAGGAGTGTTGGACCCTCAAAAGAGTCGTGGAAAACCTTATAGAACAAAAGAAAGTGGTGTTAAGGGATTAAAAATCTCCCAATGTGACGAACAATCCATTTCCCACTCACAATAATGGGCCCTTCATCGACATGATTTGCAAGGACCAGGATTTTGATCCATCTCTAAAGGCCATCATCGCCATCACAGTTGTGGAAAGAAAGCCCAAGGCGGCACCCAAACCAATCAAAGAAATGAAGAAGAGTAACCCCGTCCCCCAGGTCACGGGGAAGGCTGAAGCCAAGAAAAATATGGGACCCTCTAAAGACGCTGTTCTTTATGTCCCCAAAGCACCCAGGAAGGAACAAAGTATGTTAAGTCCTCCCAAAAGGTTACAATTCAACAAAGCAACAATGAACGACCCAAAAATGTACGTGCCAAAAGGAATGTATGTGGCGCGGGGGCAAATTATTTCACTAAGGCGGAATGAGCCCGTGGTTATTAGCCGCGCGTCGCAGATTCCCATAAAGAATACTACTGCCGTCCCCAGGAATTACAATAAGTAGTTGGTGACATATAAAGGAAAAAAAATTACTGGGGAAACAAGTGAGATAAACTCATCAGAGAAATATCTCAACCTGGAAGAACTGAACAAAAGCAAGCAGAAACGCTTTCCGCCTAAGAAGCCGATCAGTGCCGGAGAGGCAGAAGAATTTTTCAAAAATATGAAAACCTCTGAATACACTATAATTGAGCAGCTCAGAAAGTCCCCCACTCATGTCTCACTTCTATCCTTGATGATAAGTTCGAACAAGCATCAGAAAATCCTGATCAAAACACTCAATGAAGCATATGTTCAGGCCGAGACCACAGTTGAGCAAATGGAAAGAATGGCAAAATGATTTTTTTTAAATCAACCGGATCTCATTTAGCAAGAATGACTTGCCCAGAAGGGGCTGTCCAGAACAAAGCTCTCCACCTAACTGTTAAATGTAAAGGTTACTATGTGAAAAGAGTTATGATGGAAGGCGGATCTGGGGTTGATATTTTCCCTCTCTCGACCCTACAAAGAATGGAGATCGGTACTGAGAGAATTAGGCCCAACAATGTGTGCGTCCGCGCATTCGATGGTATCAAGAGAGACACGATCGGGGAGATTGATTTGTTCTTGACACTTGTCCCTGTAGATTTTGAAGTGACATTCCAAGTCATGGATATGGATACTTCCTATAATTATCTCCTGGGAAGACCTTGGATCCATGCAGCAGAGGCAGTTCCATCTACTCCCCACTAGATGGTTAAGTTCGAGCATGAAGACCAGGAAATTTTGGTCCATGGAGAGGACGAGCAATCTATTTATAGGGACCCATCAGTCCCATGCCTGGAAGAAAGAGAAGGCAGCGAGCACATAGTCTACCAGGCTTTCGAGATTGTAGTTGCGTACCAACATGATGAAGGAACCCCGTGCCCTCAACCCTTCCTAACAAACGCATCAATTATGGTCGCTAGTGACATGATTAAACATGGGTACACACCTGGAAAAGGGCTCGGGGTGTCCTTGCAAGGCATTAAAGAACCTATCACATTGCCTACTAATAAAAATTTCTTCGGCATAGGGTTTCAAGCTATTCCCGACGATGAAAAATGGGCTGACCAACATAAGACAAATGGTTGGATATTGCCTCAGCCAATCCCACACATCACCGAATCATTCGTCAAGCCAAAACACGTGGAGGAAGAGGAAGAGGCTTTCACGGCCGAAGAAATCGAATAAATCTGCGGAGCAATGGGACGGATGTTCTCTGAGGCTCATATGGTCAAACCAGGGGAAGGCTCTTCCACTGCTGAAGTGCAGTATATTGGGCCTGACACCAAGTTGCAAAACTGGAAGGCTACTCTATTCCCCGTCAGGCGGGAATCCCGGTAGTTAAGCTTTTTCCATATTTTCTGCACTATGAGTTATTTCAGGGTGTAACTCAAGTGTTTTTAATTTCTTGCCTTTTGAATTCCGATGTAAACCCTCCTATGTTCAAATTCAATGAAATGAAATCAAAATTTCATATTATTCTTTCTGATTTTTGTTTACTTTTCTTATTTTTTCAGTCGTATTAATGCGGCATTTAAAAACATGACATGCTTGCGGGCTTCATGCTCTGATCTTAATGCGCTATCTAACCTCGAAATAATGAATCAAAAACCGAAATATGATGAAGAAGAGGCTTTTAGGGAAATAAATCGAGAATTGGAACAATTCGCGAATAAGCCAAAGCCACACTTAAATGAAACAGAGCCCATTAACTTGGGTAATGCAGAGGAGATTCAAGAAACCATGATAATCGTCCACACGGATGCAAGAACTAGGGACGCCTTGATTCAACTACTATTTGAATTCAAAGACGTGTTTGCTTGGTCCTATGATGACATGCCCGAACTAAGTTTGGACTTGGTGGTACACAAATTGCCAACCTACCCCGGTTATCCACCTGTCCAACAAAAGCAGAGGATATTTAAAACAGACATGAGTGACAAGATCAAAGAAGATGTCGCTAAACAACTAAAGGTTGGAGTAATTCGAGTGGTCCAATACACCACCTGGCTGGCCAATGTGGTTCCGTTACCTAAGAAGGACGGAAAAGGTTCGAGTATGTGTCAACTACCGAGATCTGAATAAAGCGAGTCCTAAAGATAATTTCCCACTGCCAAACATACATATCCTAGTTGACAATTGTGCCAAACATGAGGTACAGTCTTTTGTCGACTACTATGACGGATATCACCAGGTGTTGATGGATGAGAGGATGCAGAAAGACAAGCTTCACTATGCCCCGGGGAACATACTGTTACCGGGTCATGCCATTTGATTTAAAGAATGCTGGTGCAACTTACATGAGGGCCGTGACCGTCATATTCCACGACACGATGCATCAGGAGATTGAGGTGTACGTGGATGATGTGATCATCAAATCCAGGACCCAAGGCGACCATGTGCAGCATTTGAGGAAATTCTTCGAACGCCTGCATAAATATGATATGAAATTAAATCCAGCCAAGTGCGGATTCGGAGTTCCATCCGAAAAATTACTGGGATTTATAGTCAGTCGACGGGGCATCGAGCTAGACTCGACGAAGATAAAGTCTATTCGGGATATCCCACCTCCAAGAAACAAGAAGGAGGTCATGAGTCTGCTGGATAGGTTGAATTACATCAGCAGGTTCATCGCTCAGTTGACATCCACATGTGTGCCTATATTCAAGCTATTGAAAAAAGATGCAGCCATCAAATGGATAGACGAATGCCAAGACGCTTTCGACAAGATCAAAGAATATCTGTCAAATCCTCCGGTGTTAGTCCCACCAGAACCGGGGAGACCTTTGTTCTTATACCTTACAGTGTTAGAAAATTCCTTTGGGTGTGTTCCCGGGCAGCATGACGCAAACGGGAAGAAAGAGCAGGCCATATATTACTTAAGCAAGAAGTTCACAAGCTACGAGGCCAAGTATTCTCAGTTAGAAAGGACTTGTTGCGCTCTAACTTGGGTTGCTCAGAAGCTCCGACATTATTTGTTGGCTTATACCACCTACCTTATCACTAGGCTGGATCATTTGAAGTACATATTCCAAAATCCAATGCCCACAGGGAGATTAGCAAAATGGCAAATCTTGCTCACAGAATTCGACATTGTCTATGTCACCCGCACAACAGAGAAAGCTCAAGCATTGGCCGATCATCTAGCTGAGAATCCGGTTGATGATGAATACCAACCTTTGAGCACTTATTTTCCGGATGAGGAAGTCAATTCCATCGAAGTAATCTCGGAAGGCGCTGACATGGAAAATTTTCTTCGACGGAGCATCCAATGCAAAAGGTATTTGGATAGGGGAAATTTTGATTTTGCCCACAGGACAACACTACCCTGCCACGGCCTGCCTCCGTTTCTTCTGCACAAACAATACTGCTGAATATGAAGCTTGTATAATGGGTATGAACATGGCCATTGACATGGATGTAGAAGAGTTATTGATCATGGGGGACTCCGATTTGATCATCAAGGAGGCTCAGGGAGAGTGGGAAACTCGAGATGTTAAGCTCCTTCCCTACAGAAAGCATGTGGAGGATCTTAGCAAGCGATTCAAAGCTGTCGAGTTCAGATATATTCCTCGGTGCCACATTGAGTTAGCCGATGCACTGGCCAACCTAGCTGCAATGCTTCCATATCCGGATAATTTTCACATAGACCCATTGGAGATCCAAATCAAGGAAAAACATGGTTATTTCAAAATGGACGAAGTAGAACCCGACGTCCAACCATGGTATCATGATATTAAAAGATTCTTGAAGACAAAAGAATATCCAGAGCAGGCCAATGGAGACCATAAGAGAACCATTCGAAGGCTCGCCAACAGTTTCTTCCTAAGTGGGGAAGTACTGTATAAAAGGACTCCCGATCTAAATCTATTAAGACGCGTAGACTCCAAAGAAGCCGAAAAGATTATGAGCGAGGTGCATTCAGGAGTATGCGGTCCCCACATGAATGGGTACATCCTCGCAAAGAAAATCTTGCAGGCTGGATATTATTGGATGACCATGGAGAAAGATTGTTTCGGTTTCGTCCGGAAGTGCCATAAGTGTCAAATACATGGCGACTTAATCCATGCACCACCATCAGAACTACATCCTACGTCAGCACCCTGGCCGTTTGTTGCCTGGGGAATGGATGTCATCGGGCCAATCAAGCCAAGGGCCTCAAACGGGAACAGATTCATCCTGGTTGCTATTGACTATTTCACAAAATGGGTCGAGGTAGTCACGTTCAAAGCTGTCACTAAGAAAGCAGTGGTGGATTTCGTGCATTCTAATATCATTTGTCATTTTGGTATCCCAAAAACTATCATTACCGACAATGCTACGAATCTGAACAGTAACTTGATGAGGGAGGTGTGTGAACAGTTTCAAATCACACACCGCAACTCCACCCCTTACCGGCCTAAAGCCAATGGCGCCGTTGCAGCAGCAAACAAAAACATCAAGAAAATTTTCAGGAAAATGATTCAAACATCCAGGCAATGGCACGGGAATATGCTTTTTGCATTGTTGGGATATCGCACGACTGTACGCACATCGGTTGGAGCTACTCCTTACCTATTGGTTTATGGCACTGAAGCCGTAATACCCGCAGAAGTTGAAATTCCTTCCCTTCGGATTATTGTCGAAGAAGAAATTGAGGATGATGAATGGGCCAAAAACCGACTGGAAAAATTAACTCTGATTGATGAGAAAAGGATGGCCGCAGTGTGCCACGGGCAGTTATACCAAAAAGAATGGCCCGCGCTTACAACGAGAAGGTGCGACCTAGGAACTTCGAAGTGGGGCAACTTGTCTTAAGACGTGTCCTCCCGCACCACGAAGAGGCGAAAGGAAAATTCACCCGAATTGGAATGGTCCGTACATCATAAGGAAATTGCTACAAAAGGAGCGTTATACCTGGGAGACATCGAAGGAAATTACCCCCAAACGACTGTTAATGCAGATGCAGTCAAAAGGTACTACTTTTGATCCTCCATATAATGTTAAAAGTTCTCCGATTGAAGTGACGAAGTCTTTTATTCTCGCTACCCAAACACCATTAACCCTTTTGCAAACCCTTTGAGCCGGTTACCTTCCGTTAATTACCCTCTTTGAAACCTGAAAGTGTTGTTGAAAAAAAAAAAAAAAAGAGAAAAAAAAAGAGCAACAGAAAGAGACAAGAAAAAAAGAAAAAAAAAAGAAAAAAAATAACAAAAAAAAAGAAGAGGAAAAACAAAAAAAAAACTAAAACAAAAACAAACATGTTTCCCTGAACTACGTTCGACTTGATTATGAAAGGATACGTAGGCGGCCTCTCCCTAGGGTTCAGTCACACCAAAATAAAATTCCACATTTCCCCAAGAGTTTAAGCTGGGGCAGATGTTAATATGTTTGGCGATAATTTCGCCGGAGAGGTTCCAAAGTTATAATTCAATAACAATTATTTTTCACCAAAACCCTGTTCAAGTCCTTCAGATCAATTGGAAAAGATGTCTAATGTTGGAAGATATAGTGTCTGATCTGGTGCAAGCAAATGAAAGAAATAAAATGAGAGAGTCTTGTTAGTGAAAACTCGCAAAGAGCACTGTAAGGCGACGGTAAGCAGAGAAATTAAAAATGAGAGAGTCTTGTTAGTGAAAACTCGCAAAGAACACTACAACATGATGGTGAGAAGAGAAATGAGAGAGGTTAGTTGGTGAAAACCCGCAAAGGGCACCACTGATCGAAAAGGATAATGGGTCACTGACATGAACACAGTCCGGGGCAAGGTTTCTCAATCTCGAGGTGATAGTTGTAATGAATTTCTGAGAGTCAGACGGTTTGCACAGATCAAGAATCCAGTCCAAAAGGCATGACATGTTGATTGAAGTCCGCATGCACTCCAGATAAGTCCTTCCTTCCTTTCCACGAAAGGGATACCTTTCGTTTAAACTCATTATCCGTTCTGTCATTTATTGTTTCTCAATCCCTTTCAGTCTAAATCTGCTCCGAAACTAAGGCAAAGACAGGATGTCAAAAATGATTTACAGGGATCTCATTCGACATGAGCTAATATGCAAAAGGCACCTAGCCTCGTCAGGGGCATCAAGTCGATCTCGATTGGCCATAGCAGACGATGCTTCAAACTCAAAATCCTTGAAAGGAGAAAATAAAATTGAAATTCCTACAAAGGAAATTGAAGTGAAAGGTTGAGTCCCACGCGGCTAACCCTCTCGGACAAGTTTGAAAAGCCAAAATGCTCCAAATGCTTTAAAGTCAAATGGAAGGAAAAATAATAAACAAAGGCCGATGAAGGCAAAATAAAGTTGGAAAGGTTAAGTCCCACGAGACTAACCGGTGCAGCAAATCCGAGGAGCCTGAATCTTACCGATGCTCCGAAAACCCCAAAAAGAAAAGCAAGTGAAAGGCCTACAAAGGCAGAATAAATTTGAAATGGTGGGTCCCACGTGACTGGTCGCCACGATGAAATCTGGAAAACCAAAGTCCCCGGGTTGGAAACGAAACCCAATCCCCAGCAAACAAGCAAATAGCTGAGATCTTCGTCAAGGCTGAGATCAAGCAGTTCGAAATAATCAAGTCCGCAAAACCAACCACCGTTCCAAACTAACAAGTTGTTCTTTTTTTGAAAATAGGAAACAGGTACAAAAGTTGTTCTTTTTTTGAAAATAGGAAACAGGTACAAAAGGGGGTTGCGCAAGAGCTAGAAGGAGCTCTGCAGAATTGACTCCAAAGAAAGGGAAGTTTCCTCCAAAAATCTTTTCCCGCATGACTAAAATAAAAAAAAAGAAAAAAAAAGAAAAGAGAGAAGAATTGAAGTCGAAAATAACTCAAAGTAGTATGAGGCCTCCAATCCCCAACTACACCTTTTCCCGATGTAGGTGTACACGCTCCCTAGTCGATGCCAATTAAGGGTATACATTCCCTAATTGATGCTTCCTTTTCCAGTTAAGGGTATACATTCCCTAACTGATGCTTTTCTTTTCCAATTAAGGGTATACATTCCCTAATTGAGGTTTTTCTTTTCCAGTTAACGGTATACATTCCATACTGATATTTTGCTTTTTCAATTAAGGGTATACATTCCCTAACTGATGTTTGCTTTTCTAGTTAAGGATATACATTCCCTAATTGATGTTTTGTTTTTCCACTTAAGGGCATACATTCCCTAACTGATGTTTTGCTTTACTAGTTAAGGGTATACATTCTCTAACTAATATTTTTCTTTTCCAGTTAAGGGTATACATTCCCTAACTGATGTTTTGCTTTTCCAGTTAAGGGTATACATTCCCTAATTGATGTTTTGCTTTTCCAGTTAAAGGTATACATTCCCTAACTGATGTTTTGCTTTTCCAATTAAGGGTATACATTCCCTAATTGATGTTTTTTTTTTCCAGTTAAGGGTATACATTCCCTAACTGATGTTTTGCTTTTCCAGTTAAGGGTATGCATTCCCTAACTGATGTTTTGCTTTTCCAATTAAGGGTATACATTCCCTAATTGATGTTTTTCTTTTCCAGTTAAGGGTATACATTCCCTAATTGATGTTTTTCTTTTCCAATTAAGGGTATACATTCCCTAACTGATGTTTTGCTTTTCCAGTTAAGGGTATACATTCCCTAACTGATGTTTTGCTTTTCCAGTTAAGGGTATGCATTCCCTAACTGATGTTTTGCTTTTCCAATTAAGGGTATACATTCCCTAATTGGTGTTTTTCTTTTCCAGTTAAGGGTATACATTCCCTAACTGATGCTTTTCTTTTCCAATTAAGGGTATACATTTCGCAATTGATGCTTCATTTTCCAGTTAAGGGTATACATTTCCTAACTGATGCTTTTCTTTTCCAATTAAGGATATACATTCCCTAATTGATGTTTCGCTTTTCCAGTTAAGGGTATACATTCCCTAACTGATGTTTTGCTTTTCCAGTTAAGGGTATACATTCCCTAACTGATGTTTTTCTTTTCCAATTAAGGGTATACATTCCCTAATTGATGTTTTCCTTTTCCAGTTAAGGGTATACATTCCCTAACCGATTCTTTTCTTTTTCAATTTAGGGTATACATTCCCTAATTGATGCTTTCTTTTCCAATTAACGGTATACATTCCGTAATTGATTTCTTTTCCAACATAGGGTATACAATCCCTAGTTTATTCTATTTTTTGCAACATAGGGTCTCCAACCCCTAATTGAGCTTGCTTTGAGATATAGGGTATCCACTCCCTAGTCTACAATAACTCAGGTTGCACTTCTCCCGCTTTTTTCGCCGCTTTCAATAATAAAGTAGTGTAGAGTTCCTTACATTAACTGAAGAATTTTCCTACTAAAAACCGGGACAGAAAATTTCGTTTGTTTGTGCGCAGATTGCAATTTAGGAAAATGGATTCGAGACGACCAAAAGAAGATGTCTCAATTCAAAATAAAGGAAAAGAAAAAGGAAAAGAGTTGAACCCCAAAGTACAGAAGTGGAAAAGATGTGGACTGCTCGAGACAGGTTGAAGTCACAAGCTATGCATGTCCACTCTTGATCCGAAAAGCTGAAGAAGATTGAACCAACACCTATAACTAACAAGCATCAAGATTCAGATCGGAGTCGGTATAAAGAAGCAACCAAGACTCAAGAATAAGCTTCAGAAGACTCATAGATAGGAATCTTGTAACTCGTAGTTGATAGGTTTAGTTTAGTCTTTTTTTAAAATTTTGATTTTTGGTGTAATAAGGAGATCCGCAGCAGTAACAACAACAACAATAGTGAAATCACAGTTACCCTGTAGTCCCAGCTACCAAAACTTCCAGAACTACACTGACCTGATTCCTTTATAGCCAAGGATATGTAGACAACCTTTGAAGCAGGGTTCGGTCAAACTTTTCCAAAACACTTCACAATGGAGCACATGAATGGGTAAAATCGCTTATGACCGATCTCAGGTGAAGCTGAAGACAATACCAGCTTACTCTGAACATCCAAATCTCTTTCCTGCTCATCCAAGCTCGTGACATCCTTGACAACACCGAACCGCAACCTTTATCCTCACTTTCAATTTCATACCACTCATTGCACCTAACATGCCAATATGCGATAGCACAAGAATTTCATCATAACTCCTGGACCACTAATAGGGTGAACACTTCATCATATAGAAACCTTTTTACTTAGCTCATTTCAAGAGAACCACAACAACACACGAGTGAATTCTCTTAATCGTAGAATATGCAAAGCCTAAAGTAGTGGTCTAAACCACCACACCCCATCCGGAATCCGCCTACACATCACATTCCATAATACTTGATTACTCCCAATTAAAACCAATTACGGCGGCCGTCAAGCCTCGTACATACAATAACCATTCATATGCATAACCTAACCACGCTGGAGGAACTGATCACTGCCATCATTACCATGGCTAACCAATCTAACTTATTCTAATTTATCCTTATCATGCCTTCGAAATAATAATAGCTCCATTCCTTCTATCATGAAACTAACTCCGCACTCATCCCGAGTGACCCCATTCCACGAGACCACATTTCCTCCAGACCCACGAACCTTCTCATACCTTCCTGGTGCGCAAATTCACATCCTCGATTGCTACACCCATTATGAAAATTTCACTACAAATCCGAAGTCATTTTCTCTCATTCCTCCCAAATGCTGCACTGCAAGCCGAAAATATCATAGAAAATTCTAAGCCTTTTATCATAATCCATTTTAAAATCTCGATTCTTAACTATACCACTGGCTTGAAATTCTGAGGCACCGCATTTTAACCCTTTTGAATTCACAAGGACCGTTATTGAGAGTCACCCACTTTTGCTCTCGAATATAATCAACTCCCAGGCTCCGCTGGCACACAAACACTCATCTTAATAAAGCACCCGACTGAGTCACTTCCCTTGAAAATCATCCCTGTACGGAGCATAAATCCTGAATCTTCCCAAAGCCTGAACATGAGTCAATAGGGTAAAATAAAACACACCTTTATCATTTCCTTTGCTCAAATTACCACTTATGTTCTTTTTTCCTTAGCTGTAATAACCCATCAATATGCTGATAACCTGAAATCTCCCAAAAAGAAGACCATGCACTCCAACCGTAGATGGTGGGACTCTCCCACTTAGCATGAAGCTACTACAACACAACTCGGGAACCTACCAAGATTCTTTCTTCGTTGCTGAACTTGTCTTGCGCCACCAATTTGCCAAATTCCTCGAATCATTCTATTAGCATTTCATAAACACTTTTCATCTCTATCAATATTCACATGTTCGACCTCTTGCTAGATAGTCAGTAGAATTCTTCACAGAAGCTTCGCCAACCATGCGATCGCTGACCTGCTCACCGGAGATGAATCACTTGTGGAAATCACATGCTGACATCTTCCAATGTCGCTACACGGGGTACAATCACTACTACATCAAGCCCTTTTCCCCTTCGCCAACTGTACCAGTCCTCTCACTTCTTATGGACCTCAACTAAATGCGCGACAATAGCTTGCAATTAAAAATTACGTTGTATCCTTCTCCATATCGAGCAAATTCTTCCTGTTGCATCCAATCTCCCGTCATATAATAGCCCATAATTCAAGTTAGGCCCGTAAACCCAATCACCGTCCACTAATATTCCCAAATCATTCCAAGCTTTCCTTAAGGTGTGTAGTTATACTGCCACTGAGCCCATACGCTACTCTGCCGCTCCCCCACAACCTCACTCCTTTAAGTGACTACTCAACTTCCGCTTCTTACACCTGGCCTTATAGAAGTTTAATCACCGCCTGACACTTTCCATATTTCCTTCCTCATCCTTTTCTACTCAGTTGTTTCCTCTAGTCAATATCTATCTCTGTATCACTTGAACCAACAGGTCGCTTACCACCTTACACCATTCTGAAGATCGTCTTTCTTGAACCGTCAACATTGGAAACACTGGTCCGATCCTGAACCACCGGACATCGTGATCTTTGACAGCGTCTTCCTAATACTATCCCACCACATCCTGCGCCGAAGGCAAATTAAATAAGATCATAACACCTGGAAAACTTAACACATTCAATCAAGGACGACGATACCTCATCATATACTAAAATTCCACCACACTTGAGAACACCAAGTCTCGTTACCCTATCAACCCAAACCTGAACATTCATATTCCGATTGCCTTTTCTCTATTGGAAATAAAGTACCGAATCTTTGGATCATGCACTGAGTAAACCTCCCCTTCAAGTCATTCACTGCCCCGATACGTAGGATAGCATCCTACCATCACATCAATATTGTGCAACAATCGTTCATAAGCATCATAGCAACCTGTGCATAGCCTCAGAGCTCTCAGAAGTACAACAACTTAACCAAGACGACGGAATATCCTTTTGCATGGCGACGACAATAGCCCAACAACCACGCGGGGTTAAACATCCTGCACCACATCTGTAGTACCATTACAATTATTCACCTCCCAATTATAACCAGCGCTTCGTGTCGCATAAGATCGAATGGAAAGGAAATAAAGGCATAAGCCTCAAAGAATCAAACCACAGGATAAGGAATCAAGAAGGGAAGTACTCCTAATAGCACTGTAGCCTCTCGAAGATAAGTACAGACGTCTCCGTACCGACCTGCAAGACTCTACTAGGCTCGCTCATGTCTCGTGAGACCTAAGGGAACCTAGTGCTCTAATACCATTTGTCATGACCCAAAATCCATTAAAGGTCGTGATGGCGCCGGAAACCACTGTCAGGCAAGCAAACACTAAATAGTTGATTAAATTCTCATTCTAATAATTTTGAAATCATGTCTTTTAAACATTAGACAATAAGTAATAAACTTCATTGAATAAATAAATACTAATGTTTTCACAAGGTTTACCTACCTAACAATTTCAAAATCATCCCAGAACCCGGTGTCACTAGTGCACGAGCAATTTCTTGGAAGTAAAGTACAATACGATAACTGTCTGAAATACAATTGGATAGAAAAGAAACACAATACTAAGAAAGAGACTCTGCTAGCTGCGGGTCGTCCCAAGAGATGCAGCTCACCTAAGTCTCCGTGTCAACCATGCCGATGCGCCCAACGAGGCCACTAGATATATATTCCCCTGTGCAACAAAAATGCACGACAAGTGTAGTATGAGTACAAAAACAACGAGTACCTAGGAAGTATCCCGCCTAACCTCGAAGAGGTAGTGACGAGAGGTCGACTTTGACACTTGTTAGAAGTCAAATTAACATAATCAAGTGAGACGCTAAACATGGATGTCATGATTAATTAAAAATTTAGGACAGGAATGGACAACTTACTTCATATAAACAAATTCAAATCTCCGTCATTTCAGTTGACAACTTATATTTCCAGGCCCTTAAGCGACTCTAATTACAGAAAGTACCCAGCAAATATCATGCGCAAGAAATGCCGAGGTCAAATTACCCGGTCCAACATAAATGTAAAATGTGCACTGCCGGAGGGTCGAACGGCGCGAACCATAGATGTATCTATTACCCCGTTCGCGAATCATACGTGCGACGCGGTCAATTATAAATAATAGAGTAAATTCTCATTTTCACGATTCAGGAAAATAAAGTTTAACTTATTTAGAAAGTCATTTACTAATTTGATGTGACTTAAGGAATTTTAATGGTCAATGGGGTTACAAATAATTCAAGTATAGCATGCTTTCGGGTCCTAGACTACCCGGACTTAAGTACAATAGTAGTTACGCACGGACTCTCGTTACCTCGTGCGTATGTAGCCCCCACAAATAGTAGCACATAATCAATTATTTCACCAATAGGGAAAATTCCCTCTTACAAGGTTAGAAATGCGACTTACCTCGCTCCGAAGTTCCATAACCGGCTCCCAAGCCCTTCCGACAACTCAATTCGATGCACAACGCTCCAAAACTAGTCAAAAATCCCGCAAACCCATAAATGTATGCTCAATTACTCATAACAATTCCTAACCCCAATCGCAAAGTCGATAAAATCACCCTCGGTCCCACATGCCTGAATTCCAAAATTTTTTGAAGATAAACTTTACCTATAACCTCACGAACTCCAATATATAATTTATTCCCAATTCCATGCCCAAATTCGTGGCCAAAGTCCAAGAATACCAAATTTCTAGGTCTTCTACCGAAGCCCCACAATTATACTAATTTCCATGTTCAAATCCATGTGAAATCATGTGTTTAACTCAAAACTAGCATAAACCACTTACCTCAAGCTTGATGGTGAAAATGGCCCTCCCAAGGTTCTCCAAATCGGCTCCCATGGATGAAACATGGTGAAAAATGAGCCAACCCGCACTTTTAAAATAACACAATGCTCAGCCTGCTTCTCGCACCTGCGGTTCAGTAGCCGCACCTGCGGCTTCGCAGGTGCGAGGCTCCCTTCATCTCTGCGGTTCTCCCACGCTTCTGCGGTCAGCTTATTCACTTGCGCAGATGCGGTCGAGGCCCCGCACCTGCGACCCTTCATCGGGCGGCTCTGATCCTCTTCTGCGACTTATAGGCCGCTTCTGCAGCTCGCACCTGAGGCCATAAGCCTGCAGGTGCGATTACAACAGATACCAGCTACTCCATTTTTTCTTCAAATCTCCGAATTCGATCCGTTAACCTCCCGAAATCCACCCGAAGCCCCCGGGACCCCGTCAAACCACACAAACCAGTACCAAATCACATTACAAACTAAGTCGAGCCTCGAAATCACATCAAACAACGCAAAAATCACAAATCACGCCCCAATCCGAATTTGATGAACTTAAGAACTTCAAACTTCTTCTTTCGATGTCAAAACCTATCAAATCACGTCTGATTGACCTCAAATTTTGCACACTAGTCATATTCAACATTAAGGACCTACGCCAACTTCCGAAATCAGAATCCGATCCCTATATCAATAGTCCACTTCCGATCCAACTCTTCGAAAACCTTCGAACTCCTAATTTCTAGCCAAATGACCAACGGACCTCCAAACTCACTTCCGATCGTGCTCTCAATACCAGTATCACCATACGGAGTTATTTCCAGACTCAGAGTCCCAAACGAACTTCGATAACACTGAAATGCACTTTGACCCAAATTTATGAATTTTCTTCCAAAATGCTAACTTCCACAATAGACACCGAAACACTCCCGAGTCCTCAAAAACCCGATTCGAACATACGGCCCAGTCCAAAATCAGCATACGAACTTGCTGGAACTTTCAAATCCCGATTCTAATATCGTTTACTCAAAGATCCGACCTTAGTCGGTTCCTCCAACTTAAAGCTTCCGAAACAAGAATTCTCTTTACAAAATCAACTCCAAAACTCCCGGAATCCAATCCCGACCATGCGTACAAGTCATAATAACTGAAGTAAGCTACTTTTGGCCTCCAACTGTTGAACACTGTGCTAGATCTCTAAACGACCGATTGGGTCATTATATTCTCTCCCACTTAAACATACGTTAGTCCTCGAACGTGCTAAGAATTGCGTCGGAGTTGTCTGCAATCATTGGTTAACACCTCGCGCACCTACCTGTTCCACTAAAACTTAGTTGAGCACCCTAACTCGAGCAAATTTGAAGATATTCCCTTTTTATTCAAACAAATAAGCTTAGAT
The DNA here is from genome assembly GCA_005239505.1 of Nicotiana paniculata. NCBI lineage: Eukaryota > Viridiplantae > Streptophyta > Magnoliopsida > Solanales > Solanaceae > Nicotiana > Nicotiana paniculata. The sequence goes on from ML318664.1 coordinate 17,233, forward strand.
CCCATTTCCAATCACCCAAAATTCTCTGGCAGGCTTGCTTCCAAAATACGAGCACCGCATCAATCCCTACACGATGTACCAAAACATGATTGCATCCCTTTGCTGAATTCCCCATGCACCACATCATTCACAAGCCCATAATAATACTCTCTGATCATAATAGCCGACATTCCACGAATTTGTTGCTCACTCACGTCTCATGACTCATATAAGTCCTGTTCCAACTCTTGCAATACCGCCACGACAAAAAATATGTGCAGAATTTCGTAACCAACTTTGAAGTCAACAAATAATTGAGTCTATACTCTTTAAAAAGAACCATTACATCATTATGAACCCAATAATGGCATTTGCTCTTTAATATACTTCATGAAATCCAATCGCACTGATCATAGATCCAATAATCTCGTCTCACCCAGTACGAGATGCTCAGGCAATAAGCCACCCTAGACATGACGAACAATCTCAGATGATGACACAATGCGCCACTAAGCTACAACTCGAACGCGACACATAAGGAAAACGAACTCTGTAAGGAACTACTCAACCCACGAACTAGTATGAATGTTTCTCAGAAACGGGGGAAACAAAACACACGAAAATAGGATATAAAAATTGTACTCATCATCACATTGTTGCGGCGTGCAACCCGATCCAAATAACGTACCCGTGGAGGCGTGCCACCTGATCCACACATAAAATTCACATAAGTAGATACTTACCGAGCTAAATCACTCATTACGACTGTTGATACCCAATTTTTCCTAAAAAATATTTCAAAATGCATACATGTCTTCAAAATCATGCATTAGCATCAATTAGTATTTTCCACAATTTTCTACATATTTTATTAATTTGCCTAGTATTTTATTCCAATAAATAATTTCAAAATTACATCACAAATGATTTCAAAATATTTTTCTGATTTAATATTACTATTATGGTCCTATTAAGTCCACATTATTCTATAAATAGCCAATTTGGCACCTTTTGGCTACAATTGCAATGACTTTGCAATTATAGCCCATGCATGCAATTTTCTATTATTTTTTACCACAAATTAGTATTTTGCATTTCAAATAATAAATAACCATTTTTAAAACATTTTTAAAACATTTCTATGCATGAAATTCATTTTTATAATTTGTAATTATTTTACAAATTATTTTTAATTAATTTATTTTGGGTATTTAACAAATAGCCTATTATTATTATTTCAATTACAGCCTATATAACCAACCCAAAACACCTTATTAACTAGCCCAATACAACAAGGCCCAAACCCCTACCTAACCCGACCCAATTCCTCTTGAATCTTGGCCGTTGATCATTTTTGATCAACGACCCAGATTGAACCTTTCCTTAATTAACCTAAACGACCCCCAAAACCCTCTCATTTCACTCCTCTCACCCGCCGTCACCCCTTCCCTCTTTTCTCAAATCTCTCGATTGAACCCTAGTTCTAAAACACCGTCACTGGCGTAAACCTTCACCTTATGACGCCCTTATGGCTCCTCCGGCCAGTCCTGGCCTCCTATTTGCTATGGTCCATCCATTTCTTATATCCTTGAGAGGATCTCAAGGAGCCCAAGCGGTTCTAGTTTGCACCTTTTGATTTCTAGCCTGTCTCAGGCCATTTGCCGACCATGAGTAAGAAATTTCTCTTCATTTTGTTACGAATCTATGGTGTCTAAACCTATGTTCTCAGCTTTGTTACTTTTCTAAGAAACCCTAGTCCATTGCCTTCGATCTTCTCAGATCTGAGATGAATCGAGCACTCTTACATATTTTTATTTGAAAATCTTTTAGTTTTAACTGATTATGTCGATTTTTTCCTAAACTAGGGTTCATCACAAATTGTTTTCAAAGGTCTTTCTGAATTCTAAGTGTTTAATCGATTCTCCTTCATCTTCTGGACTGATGTTTTGCCAAAGTATCCAAACCTTAGTTGATTTTGTGATTTTTGTAAACCATTGTTTCGATTCTGGGCATTTTCTATGTTTCCAGTCATATTACTTTGCTATATTTCTTGGACTTAAACATTTTTCTTTGTTAAATCCATTATTCTGTGATTTTTCCCCTAATAATCTCTATTAGGGTTCGAATCTATTTTCTGGCTATTTTCTATATTTTTTTTGTGAAGGCTTTACTTGGTCCGTTTTCTATTTATGGGAGTTGATATTTTCTTCCAGAAATCAGTATTATTTTGAAAGTTTGGATGATTGATTTACTCTGTTAGAGATTCATATGTGTAAGTCTTGTTTTGTTTCCTAGTTTATACCTTAAATGGTCATCCATGCCTTATTTGATTGCCCATGTATATTCTAGATTCTTACTGATTCTTTACATGATGATTGGGATTCTTTCCTTAATTAGACCCCTGTTACTACCATTTTATCAGTTGCCCTTAATGAAAGGAATTTATTCTGACTCACTTGTTTGGTTTGATTTGAACTTCTTGCCTTAATTGAATCTCTGCTATTACCGTTTGGTCAATTGGCCTTAATTAAAGGAGTCTATTCTGAACTCTTTGTGTGATTGGATTCTATGATTTCCTTAATTGCTGGTTTCTGATTCCTTTACTTTATTTGGTTCTACACTTAAACTTCTACATAAACACTCTTATTTTACCTCTCAACACACGAACATTAGTTCACAAGAACACACTCATACTCAAACTCTCTTTTCTTTCTCTTCTACTTGGGTTAAATCTTGGTCTAGCTGGCTGAAAGCCAAGGCTGGATATTGGAACTATACTTGCTTTATATTCTGCACTCTTTTCTTCAAGTGGTATGTCTCTATGTAAATATTGAAACCCCAAACCCTATGTGTTTCATTACTGCACTATTCCATTGACCATGAATCCAATATGTTTTCCTGTTTACTTTCCTGCTTAGCATGTTTAAAATCCTGTCCTGTTCAATGTATAACTAGCATGTCTAACCCTGTTTGTCCAATCTTTAATTAGCATGTATAGACATAGTTGTCTACTTGATCTTTTGTCCAACATATCTACTTACCCCTGCCTATTCTTCTTCACTGAAGAGATTATGTTAGGTCACCTAGTCTTTTAGGGCATTCGATTGACCTCAATTGCGTGTCTAGTTATGTCAAGTGACTCATTACTTTACTGTATCCTTGCTCTATGTCCCCAATTACCTACTATAATGATTAACATGTTAATTCTATAAAAACTCCTAAGTGTTCTATGCATTTGTTGTCTATATGCCTCCATGTCCCTGTTCATGTGTTCCTTAATGTGAATTCTATGTGTCCCCAACCCCTTTCACCCCTGTGTGAAATATTCTTGTGGAGTGTTTATGAATCTGTGTAATCTATGACTGATTCACTATTTGCTGAATTTCCTCTCTGCAAAAAACTGATTTCAAAAATGTTCTTAGTATTCTTCTAAAACTAATTTTCACTCTTAGCATCCTCTCAAAACTGGTTTTATTTTAGAAAATCTTTTTCACTCCTAGATTTATATCAACACTGTTTTCATATCAAAACCTTTTCAAAACTATGACAAGAACTCTCACTTCAATCTTAGGTCAATAGGTTCTGCCCCTCTAGTGTGTGTACTGCCTTGGGATCCTTTAGATTCCTCCGAACTATGGTACACTGGGGCTGGCCCTTCCACACTGCACTCACTCAATTCTTGTTATGAAAAGTTTGGGTGTGAGCACTGTCCGGGATCCTTGAGGTCATTAGGGAACTCTGACACACCCGGACATGAAATTGATTCTGAAATCCTTGGCATTTGAGACTACTAAAGGCCTAGTATCTTCAGGTCATATTTGGGCCTGCTTCAGGCTCCCTATAGTTTAACTTCTTCTCTTTTTATTTATTTATGTAATTCATTCAGCGATTAATCTGTAATAATTAAGTTGTAAACATATATTGGGGTGATTAGTGAAAAGGGAGAGTAGTGTATGGTTTTGTGGGTAAAAACTGGGTAGAAACCATGTTCCTAGGCTGTATATTCTTTAAATCTGCATTAGAAGCCATGTCTTAGGACTGATGTGTTCATTTTCATCCAAATCATGCTAAACACGCATTAGATATCCTGTTCTTGGGGCTTCACGTTTTATTGTTTCAGCATATTACTAATCCATGCTTCAAGTTTGCATAAGTGCTTTCACTTAGAAATCCCGTTGTTAGGCTAATAACACTGTCTTAATGAAGCTATCATTCCTGTATGCATTTAGATATCATGTTCTAGCAATTCTACTTGCATTCGTTTGATTACACCTAGTTTCATTAAAATTATTCACCGATCTTAAAAGGCATAAAAACGGTCTCACATATAGGGGTATGTTTTCTGAGCATAAACCGGTGCAAATTCCCTTTTAAAATTCTGTGTCACTTAGAACAACATGTTTGGAGGTTAAACGATTTTTAAACTGATAAACATCTCTTGTAATTGTGATTGCATAGTCCCACGCCTAGGCAAGCCTTAGGTTAATAATCTTTATAAACTGGAAATTGCGTGTTGATTGTTTACTGCTTAAAGTCCTACAGGTCTTAAAATCAGTAGGCAAACTGATAAGGACCCTGCAATTGCATTATGACATAGTGTTGCATGTTTTGTATATTAATGTTCACTTATATACCCTGTCTTAGGATCCTTTCTCTAATAAAAAGCTGCCTTTGTCTGTGGTTTGAGACGTGTTGTTTATTTGTATTATGTGTGGAGGTGAATCTGAGCCTCTTAACTGTTTTTGTCACTTATGTGCTAGCCCTACTTGTTCTTTCTTGTCACCTACTTTTTCCCTTTTTAAAAACCATAGGGTTTTGTCTAGAAGTGCCAGTATACTAGAGGTCGTAAACTCTTCCGAGACCCCAAAGAAGGGACGGGTAACAGGACGCCTAGAGCTCGTTAAACAAAATTCGCTTGATAACCGCTAAGGGGTGCGACAATGGGTAGAAAAGGATATGATGACTAGTGCACTAATGCAACGTGTATCCCTTCATTGGGGAGTGATTGCCGGGCATTGCACAAATATGATCCTATATGATAAACAACTTAGGACCTCCCTTATCCTTTACCTATGTGTGCTTGTATTGCTAATTTGGTAAGACCTTTATTTGTTTACATATGTGTGCTTGGACTGCTAATCTTTTAAGACCTTTATTTGTTTACATATGTGTGCTTATACTGTTTATTTACTACTTGAATGAATTCACAAAGTATGTTTGGCCGGGACCCGTAGTTGTGGACTTTTAGGGGTTCCTAACACCTTCCCCTTGAAGTAATTTCAAGCCCTTACCCAATATCTGGTTATGCAATTAGTGTTATGAATGACCCTTAATAGGTTCCCTAACGCACCTTAATTCGTTAGGTGGCGACTCTTCGAACTCATTATACCCCCTTTCCCAAAAGGAAACGAGTTGTCCCAATAATGTCGAAAACCCTGACCAATCCGAAAGGAAAGGGAAAAGGGGGTGCGACAGCATGACGACTCTGCTGGGGATTTTCAGCTTTTACCATTATAAACTGTTTGTGAATTCGTCTAAGTATTCCTTGTTTTGTTAAATACATGCACCTTTCCCCTTTATGTGCAATTAATTGTTTACTCTCCCAAGTATTTAATTTTTTTTTTAAAAATGAAACTGACATGTTCCTTTTTGTTTTCCTTTGTAACTGCTTTTCAATTATAACTGTTGTATTTATCTCTTTCATAATGTGCAAATGCGTGATAACATGTTTATTGCATAATCATGCTCAACATCATACTCCACTCGTGCCTATACAAATCCTATTGCAACGCTTGATGAGTGGTTGCTCTCTTAAATTTTATATCTCCCCTAAATTCGGAAAGGCTTATTTGCAGTAAAACTAGTCGATGCGCGGTGCAGTCGACGGTTCCGTGCCTTTCCCCCGCAGTTGTCCGCTTGAGGGTACTAGTATAGACCCCCATAATAACCTTACTCTGATTATAACTGTACATGCATCATGGTCAAACCTAGCTGGGTTAATATGTTGTCCACATAATAACCTTTAGGAAAAGCCTTATCCAAAATTTCACTGGAGTTTCCATAATCCCAACAGATGCAATCACGATCTGTGCATTAATTTGGAGAAATAAGTGCCAATATGCTAATCACTGATGTATAATTAGTTGAATCTGGAGGGGGAAAGGGTCTAACCTTATTTGTTTTGCAGAAAATGAGGCACGAAGTCCCCAGGTTCGGTATGGTCCAAAGAATACCGCCATTGTTGTTGGATTGGTGGGAGGACCTTTTGCCAAGTGACAAAGACCATGTGAAGAGGGTCCTCCGAAACTTACCCTCTTTAATGGATATCCAACCAACAATATGTTGATTGAAGCGGCTAGTATGTTCTGCGACAGAGAAAGGTCTATGTTCCGTTTTGGCAACATAGAAATGACCCCTCTCTTGGAGGAGATAGGGGGCTTCGCTTGATTACCTTGGGATAGTCCGAGTTTATTGGTGCCAGAAAATCGTGCCACTAGGGGGTTCCTGAAAATTATGGGTTTGAAAACGAACAATGATTTAGAGTGTCTGACGGAGTCCTACATAACTTTTGACTACCTATATGAACGATACGGCCATAGCAAATCTATCGTATCTTCCATGATGAATTCTCTATCACTTCCTTGGGTCATATTCACCGCAAGGTTTTTGTGTTCGTTGTTTGCTTCCTAGGTATGATAGTATTTCAAAGCAAAGGAGACAAGATTCACACTAGACTGTCTATTGTAGCCAAAACCTTGATGGAGGGGATCGAGGTAAAAACATATACCATTAGCCCTATGATCATAGCAGACATATACCGAGCCTTGGACCGCTGCCAAAAGGGGTTCAAACACTTTGAGGGTTGTAATATTCTACTACAGGTTTGGTTATGTGAGCATCTCCAAAGGGGTCAATATCGTCAAGTGTTTCCACAAAGGGCGTGGAATGATCATATAGCCTTCCACCACCCTAAGAGAATGACTTACATCCCAGACAAGTTTTCTCAACCGGAAAATGCGATAGAATGGGCGTAACTTTTTGACAATTTGACCGAGGACCAGGTTTAATGGATGTTCGAATGGTTCCCTACCTGTGAGTTCATCATCAGATTATGGGACGCTCCACACCTGGTGTTGATCGGGCTAAGGGGCATATACCCTTATGTTCCCATCAGGTTTATAAGACAGGCAGGCAGGAAGCAAGTCATACCGTGAGTTTCTAAAATGAGTCATTACAGGGCAGATTTTTAGGACGGCGACATCCCGTACAGATGTGAAGCTCAGCATATGTTGCATCTAAAGGTTATTATAGAATGTGACACCATTGAGCCAGACAGGTAACACGCAGGGCATGTACGTTTTTACCTATCATGGTTGGAAGCCAACATAGCAAGGATAGTTGAGCCGGGAATCGGTGGCAGAAACAGGGTCATAGGCAAAGTTGCTGAGGCCCAAGTGAAATATAATAAACTGCGCAAAAGGGTTTGTGAGTCCGAGGCCGAGCAACTGGAGCAACACAAGACTGATATGGAACTGATCAATGAATGGAAGGAAAGGGCAATCAAATCTAATGAAAGGTTGGAATATTTGGAGCAGGGTCTGATGGAGCTAGAGGCGAAGACAAGGAAAAGAGTCGTCGACTGCCAGAATGCTGAGTGAAGTTTAGGAGGGCATGTAGTAAGAGTATACCTGCTGTTGGGCCTCTACGACCTAGGGAATCTGATCGACAGAGCCAAGAAGATCAAGCCTGGGGAAGGTCCTTCTAGGAACAAGTAGATTAGATTTACCTACTTTTTCAAATGTAATAAGGCCAAGTGCCATTAGTGACTTATCTTATTTAGTGTCGTTTAAGATTTATCTACTTTTACATTAATTAAATGAGGCAATTATTGGTGCCTAAGTTCTCCAAATCAACTTATCGCTAGGCCTACCTCGGGCACAACGAGGCTCCAAAATTAAGACGCGCATTTACAATTCTGCAATATGTGTTTAAATACTGCAAATACTTCTCTCCTGATCCTCATTGACTTGTTACCTTTTATTTTTATTTTATTTCTTTGATTATTCCCCTTCCTCAAAGGTTGGTTCGGACATTCTGGCATCATCAACATATCATACAAGATCCAGGGGCCCTCCACCTTCTCCTCCTTCTAGTCCATCTAAAGGCAAAAGGAAAGGAAAGATGGAATATTTGACTAATATCAGAAAGGAAAACTCAACATCAGTTGAATATACCGAAGCTTCTGACAGTAGGGGCACTCAGGTTTAGAATGATGATGTGTCACAACTCGAGCAAAGGCTACTGAAACTTCAGGGGGAACTTGAGCATGTTCGGAACCTAGCGAACTTGTCCTTCTCACTTAATATTGTAGATGTCAGCCACCCGAACACTCAAAACCCCGCACCACCTCAGAATACCCCCAACAAACAAAACCCTCCTGCAACTCACCACTATACAACTCCACCACAAAACCAAACCTTCCCACCACAATACCAACCAAAAATCTTCCATACCCCCCGAAACACCCCATCCATCATACCTGAACCACAAAGTTCCACCTACGATCACCTCTATGCTCAAGCACCAGGCCACCAGAACAACCCCTTATACGTGGAGACTCTACCTCACTCCACCCAACCCATTTCTTACACACTGGAATCCAGTGAGAAGGGCCTGCTTATCATGAACTTGGCCGAAGAAGTCAAGAAGTTGACTAGCCGAGTTCAAGGCATGGAAGGAGGTAAAGGGATCGAAGGATTGAATTATGAAGATCTCTGTATACAGCCTGATGTAGAACTACCGGAGGGTTACAAACCTCCCAGGTTCGAAATGTTCGACAGTACTGGTGATCCTAGGGTCCATTTGAGGACCTATTGTGACAAACTGGTCGGATTTGAAAGAGACGAAAAGATTCGGCTGAAATTGTTCATGAGGAGCCTCACAAGGGATGCCTTGTCTTGGTACACCAACCAAGACCCCAAGAAGTGGCTTAATTGGGTGAGTATAGCCTCAGATTTCATGGACTAATTCAGGTTCAACAGGGAAAATATGCCGGACATATTTTACATCCATAATCTCAAGAAGAACCCCATTGAAACCTTTCGTGATTATGCCACTCATTGAAGGTCAAAAGCGGCCAAGGTTAGGCCAGAATTAGATGAAGAACCGATGAACAAATTTTTCGTCAGGGCACATGACCCACAATATTATGAAAGACTGATGGTAATTGAAAATCATAAGTTCTCTGACATCATCAAGCTGGGTGAAAGGATTGAAGAAGGCATCAAGAGTGGGATGATCACAAATTTTGAAGCACTACAAGCTACCAACAAAGCACTGTAGTCCGGTGGTATATCCAAGAAGAAAGACGTAGGATCAGTAATGGTTGCACAGGGAACCAAATCCCCAATGACATATCGAACCTCTCCATTTGCATACTAAGCACCTCCACCTACATAGCGACCTTCACCTCCACCTACATATCGACCTTCACCTCCACCTACATATCAACCCACACCTCCGAGATATTCCCAACTAGTCACTACCTATCACACATACAACTCCCAACCGTATCACTTTCAGTCACCTCCAGCTCGCCAAAATTTCCCAAGACCTCGACCCAACTTTGACCGCAGGCCACCCAAACAATATACCACCATTGCCGAGCCCATTGACCAGCTATATGAAAGGTTTAAAGTTGCTGGTTACGTTACCCCTATCCCTGCTGTAGCCACAGAGAATCCATCCCAATGGGTCAATCCAAACAAAACCTGTGCATACTATTTCGACATGAAAGTACATACCATTGATGATTGTCGCTCGTTGAAGAATAAGATCCAGGATCTGATCGACAATAAAATCATCCGGGCAAAGGAGGTTGTTCCTAATGTCCGCAATAACCCCCTCCCAGATCACATTGGTGGAGGTGTCAATGTGATAGAAATAGATGAAGAATGGGACCCAGAAGATTCAATCGAGTTAATCAAATAAGGTTATGACCCCAAGAAGCCAGCAATTACACTCAATCCCATCACAGTGCAGACACAGCCGTCAGGAGAGGCTGAGATGACTACATCGGTCCCGTTCGAGTTTGAGATATCACCTCCTACAAATATGCCCGCACCATTCGAGGTTGGAATAGCACCCCCTGTAGTGACTCATGTTCCATTCGAAGTAAAGGTAGCCACACCAATTACAGTGATAGTATCAACTACACCGCCCTTCAACACTAATGTTGTGCCCTGGGATTACGTAGCTGAAGCTAGAAGGAAGGGAAAGGTCAAGGTAGAAGAAGCTGGTGCTGCACAGGGGATGACCAGGACTGGAAGGGTCTACACACCCGAACACTTGGGAGAATCCAGCAAACAGACCTCTAACAGGCCTCTCGTTATTGAGACAGGACCGGATGACATCTGGAGGAAGGTGCAAGCCAGGGAGTACTCAGTCATAGATCGTTTGAACAAGACTCCGGCCCAGATATGTATATTATCACTGCTGCAGAATTTGGAAGCACATAGGAGTGCTCTGATGAAAGTGTTGAATGAACCTTATCTGCCTAACAACATCACAAGCGGAGAGATGTCTAACATGGTGGGGCAGGTATTAGAAAGTCATAAAATCATCTTACACGAGGACGAGCTACTACCCAAGTGTTTGAATCATATCAGGGCATTGCACATTACTGTGAGGATAATTTCATTGCCAGAATTCTGATAGATGGGGGATCTAGTCTCAATATTTTCCCATTGACAACACTGAAGAGGTTGGGCAAAGGCCTAAATGAAATAAGAGAAGGGACTATGAATGTGAAGGCATTTGACGGGTCTGAGATAGCGACCATTAGAGAGATCAATATTTGTCTACAGATGAGGCCTACATGGTTTGATATTGGGTTCCATGTGATGGATATATCTGCATCATACAATCTGTTGTTGGGACGACCCTGGATACATGCCACTAGGGCTGTAGCGTCAACTTTGCATCAGTCAGTGAAGTTCGAGTGGAACCACCAAGAAGTGATTACCTATGGAGACGGGAGCAACCCTATTTACACCCGTCCGATCATCCTGGTGGTTGAAAATAGAAGAAATCTAGGTGGATATACTTATCATCATATCGAGAGGGTCAACGCAATCGAGAAAGATAAGTGGTGGAGTAGCAACATAGAAAGTATGCTAGCATGGAGAGGATATGAACCCGACAAGGGTCTTGGCAAAAATCTTCAGGTATCTCAAAACCTGTACAGCTAAATTACAATGGTATCACTTTTGGACTAGGATATCAATACACCTGGCAAGAGTTTCAATACTGGTCGCCGCCATGGCGTGGTCCTTACTATCCGCTTGAGCATCCTATACCGCACCTGAATCAAACTTTTCAGCAGACCCATATCATGTGGGGATCAGAGGAGGAATAAGCATTTGCCGCCTTAAGAAACCTATTCCTGGAAGATGATACCATGGATTGCTGTGTAATTTTTGAGGAGAAGGAAGGCCCTACCATCCAAGCTGTGAGTAAGGGATCACTCCTCATAAACTGGACTGTCAGACCATATAGGGCCCCACGAGTCCCCGGGTAGCAAGGCTGAACAAGCATTGTTTATTTTATTCGCTAATGATTTCCTTTTCGCATTTTTCTTCTTTAAATAAAATACCCAGTATTCCAAAACATTTGTTTAAATTACTGAAAATTGCTTTTATGTTTCAATGAATCAATATTTATTATTATCATCTTTCTCTCATACTTTTATCTATACAACATTACTATTTCCTGTCTTGATGAACCAATGATTGTGACATACAATGATACAACGCAACGAAAGGATAGTGATTCAGAAGAAGAAGATACCATACCCAAGGAAATCGTCAGAGAAGTAGAGGACTTTGAAAACAAGCTTAAGTCCAATCTGGATGAGACCGTAGTAGTCAACTTGGGAGATTCAGAGACCGTCAAAGAAACCCGCATCAACATCCACCTGTCACCGCCAGAGAAGGAAGAGTATACACAATTCCTGAAGGAGTATGAGAACGTATTTGCATGGTCGTATGATGATATGAGTGGACTCAGTACATCTATCGTGGCTCACAAGTTACCCACCAATCTAATGTGCCCACCAGTGAAGCAAAAGCTCCGGAAGTTCAAGCCTGATATGAGTTTGAAAATCAAGGAGGAAATCACCAAGCAAATAAACGCCAAGGTCCTCAGAGTGGTTAAATACCCGACCTGGTGAGTCAACATAGTGCCAGTTCCAAAGAAGGATGGGAAAGTCAGGGTTTGTGTCGATTACCGGGATCTAAACAGAGCAAGTCGCAAGGATTATTTCTCGCTACCAAACATACACATCTTGATCGACAATTACGCCAAGCATGAACTCCAGTCCTTTGTTGATTCTTTCACCGGCTACCATCAGATCTGGATGGACGAAAAAGACGTTGAGAAAATGGCTTTCATTACGCCATGGGGAGTATACTGTTACAAGATGATGCCATTCAGCCTAAAGAAAGCTGGGGCCACTTACATGAGGGCTATGACTACTATCTTCCATGACATGATACATAAGGAGATCGAGGTATATGTGGACGACGTCACCATCAAGTCCAAGAAAGACACATATCATATAGTAGATTTGAGGAAGTTCTTTAACATATTCCAGAAATACAACCTGAAATTAAACTCTGCAAAGTGTGCATTCGGAGTTCCTGCCGGAAAATTGCTTGGGTTCATCATCAGCCGCCGAGGAACAGAACTGGATCCATAAAAAGTAAAATCCATCCAGGAGCTGCCACCACCAAAGAACAAGATGGATGTAATGATTTTTCTGGGATGACTAAATTACATCAGCCGGTTTATTGCCCAGTCCACAGTCGTATGTGAACCTATCTTCAAGATGTTAAATAAAGACGCTGCAACTGAATGGATCGGGGATTGTCAAAAGGCCTTCGACAGAATCGAGGAGTACCTATCAACGCCACCAGTTTTGGTTCCGCCAGATCCAGGTAGACCTTTATTACTCGACCTCGCAGTACTAGATGGGTCTTTCGGCTGTGTTCTGGGGCAGCATGACGAGACAGGGAGAAAGGAACAGTCTATCTATTATCTGAGTAAGAAGTTCACTCCATACGAGGCATAATATTCTCTACTGGAATGTACCTGTTACGCTCTAACCCAGGTCGCTCAGAAGCTGAGGCACTACTTTTGTGCCTACACAACATACCTCATATCAAGGATGCATCCCTTTAAGCATATCTTTCAGAAAACTCATGCCCACCGGCAAACTGGCCAAGTGCCAAATCCTGCTAAGTGAGTTCGACATCGTCTATGTAACTCAAGAAGTGGTCAAGGGACAAGCATTGGCAGACCATCTTGCTGAGAATTCTGTGGGAGGAGAATATGAACACCTGAAAATTTATTTCCCTGGTGAACAAGTATTGTTCATAGGAAAAGATATTGTTGAATCCTACGACGGTTGGAGGATGTTCTTTGACAAAATGGTAAACTTTAAAGGAGTCGGTGTTGGAGTCGTCTTAGTATCGAAAACTGGCCAACATTACCCGATATCTTCTAAACTCAAATTTCCCTGCACCAACAACATGGCAGAGTACGAAGCATGCATCCTAGGGCTCAACATGGCCATTGACATGAATATTCAGGAGCTGCTGCTAATTGGTGACTCAGATTTTCTTATACACCAGGTACAAGGAGAATGGGCCACCTAGAATTCTAAGATTCTGCTGTATCTGCACCATGTGTAGGAATTGAGAAAGAGGTTCACCAAGACAGAATTTCAGCACGTCCCCAGAATTCAGAACAATCTTGCCGATGCACTGGCCACTCCATCATCCATGATACATCATCCAGATAAGAACTTCATTGATCCTATTGCAGTAAAGATCCATAGCCAGCCATCATATTGTGTCCATGTTGAAGAAGAAGAAGACGGAAGACCATGGTTCCACGACGTCAAGGAATACTTGGCAAAGGGAGAATACCAAGAGCATGCAAATCATGCCCAGAAATGTACGCTTCGGAGGTTATCCAACAGTTTCTTTCACAGCGGAGGAACCCTGTACAGGAGAACTCCTGACTTGGGATTACTAAGGTGTGTCGTTGCAAAAGAAGCTTCTAAACTACTTGAAGAAATACATGTTGGTACTTGCGACCCGCATATGAATGGTTTTGTTTTGGCCAAGAAGATACTCAGGGCCGGTTATTTCTGGATGACTATGGAAACTGACTGCATCCAGTATGTTCGGAAGTGCTACCAAAGTCAGGTACATGCAGACATGATAAAAGTGCCGCCAAAACGAGCTCAATGCAACAAGCTCACCTTGGCCATTTGCCGCCTGGGGAATGGATGTCATTGGACCGATCGAGCCTACCACCTCAAATAGGCATAGGTTCATCCTGGTAGCTATTGATTACTTCACAAAATGGGTCGAAGCAGCTTCTTACAAAGCAGTGACCAAGAAAGTCGTGGCAGACTTTGTACGCGACCGGATTATTTGTCGATTTGGAGTTCCTGAATCAGTCATCACCGGCAATGCTTCCAATCACAACAGTGATCTAATGAAAGCCATGTGTGAGAGTTTCAAAATCAAACACAAGAATTCAAAACTTATAGGCCTCAGATGAATGGAGATGTAGAAGCCGCCAACAAGAATATCAAGAAAATAGTGAGAAAAATGGTAGAAAATCACAAAAATGGCATGAGAAACTGTCATTTACCTTATTGGGATACCGCACCACAGTCCGCACATCAACTGGGGAAACTCCTTACTTGTTGGTTTATGGTATGGAAGCTGTTATTCCTGCCGAGGTGGAGATTCCTTCCTTGAGAATCATACAAGAAGCTGAGCTCAGTGACGCAGAGTGGATAAGGAGCCGTTATAAATAACTAGCCCTCATAGACGGAAAAAGAATGAACGCAGTATGTCATGGGTAACTCTACCAGAACAGAATGTCCAGAGCCTTCAACCAAAAAGTCAAGCCTAGACAGTTCACACCAGGGCAGTTGGTGTTGAAGAAGATCTTTCCGCATCAAGATGAAGACAAAGGGAAATTCTCTCCCAACTGACAGGGTCCTTACATGGTCTACAGAGTACTGACAGGAGGAGCTCTCATACTTGCAGAAATTGATGGAGAAGTCTCGCCAAAGCCAATCAACCCAGATGCAGTTAAACGATACTATGTGTAACTCTTTATGCTTCTATCAAATGCTTTAAATTGAACTACGCTCGACCTGATTCGCATTTAAGAGGGGATACGTAGGAAGCCCTGTAGGTTTGGTCACAAACCAACAAAAATCTTATTTCCCCCACAATTGGAAACTGGGGAAGAATTTTGAGGAGGACTCTCAAAATTCCGAAGCAAGTTCAGCCGATCACAGCATGTACAACAGCCAGAGATATCAATTCGTCTAACTGGGGCAGAATTTTGAGAAAGACCCTCAAAATTCCATGGCAAAGAAGGTTGCACTATCTCAGATCTTGTCACGGTCGTCGGTTCATCTAAATTTCTCAAAATATATTTTCTACTATGTCTTTACAAAATTATGCATACTTGCTTGTAAGGTAACTCTGTTTAGCCAAATGTTACCCCGATGATTTGAACAGGATTTTCAGACCAAGTAAAGCAAGGCAAGCAAAGCCGGCAGAAACATGAACCGGCCTCCCCTTTAAAGAACTCACAATTTTCCTTTGGATGTAGGGATGAAGGATAAACATGCCACAATGTCACAATCCTCACAACAATCGCGTTATCAAAATCTGCTACCAGCTAAGAAATTCTGACACTATCGGCTATTCATTCTATTTTCCGCATAAAGGCTAATCTCTGGCTTCATCTGCATAAGGCTAATCTCTGCCTTCACCTTGCATAAGGCGAAACGCTGCCTTCCATTTGCATCAGGCTAATCGCTGCCTTCATCCTCATAAGGCTAATATCTGCCTTCATCCGCATAAGGCTAATTTTTGGCTTCACCTTGCATAAGGCTAATCTCTTCCTTCCTCTGTATAAGGCTAAACGCTGCCTTCCCCTGCATGAGACTAAGCTCTGCCTCCATTTTGCATAAGGCTAATCTCTTCCTTTCCTCTGCATAAGGCTAATCGCTGCCTTCCTTTGCATGAGTCTAAGCTCTGTCTCCATCATGCATAAGGCTAATCTCTGCCTTCCTCTGCATAAGGCTAATCTTTGCCTTCCCCTGCATGAGACTAAGCTCTGTCTCCATCATGCATAAGGCTAATCTCTGCCTTCCTCTGCATAAGGCTAATCTTTGCCTTCCCCTGCATGAGACTAAGCTCTGTCTCCATCATGCACAAGGCTAATCTCTGCCTCCACATCTACATAAGGCTAATCTCTGCCTTCCTTTGCATGAGACTAAGCTCTGTCTCCATACCTGCACAAGGCTAAGCTCTGCCTCTAATTCAGATTCTTTTCATTGGGACTAAGTGCTGGATCTCCAACATTATCTACTTTGCTCTTCATTCGGGATAAGCTCTACCCTCCACTTCACAAGACTAAGCTATGTCTTGTTGACATCATATTATTGCATCTCATGGTCTGAAAGATCGCCAACCTGTCCAAAGGTGCCATAGTCTAAAGGAATCATCCTCATAGCCGGAAGACACCATGTCATGGCATGAGGATCTCTCATAATTTGCGTATCATTATTCAAAGGCGTCAGAGTTCGGAGGCACCATCTTCATGGCCCGAGAACATCATTTCATGGCCTGCGAATCTCATTAATCAACTCATGGCCTAGGACTTCATGGTCTAAGGACGTCATCCTCAACCGTCCGAAGACAACTCTCATAGTCCGACAAGAATCTGCATCATGTTTAAAGTTTTGCACAAATATATTCTCATATTATCTCTATTTGCACGTGACCCGTCAAGCAACTGGTATCCCAGCAGGAGCGATCCCACTCCAGTCCCCTCATTTGTATCCAACCTGACCTCTCTCATGAACCATTCATTCACCTATCCCCAGATATTGCGTTCGTTCTTGCACTGATTTAATCAGTATACTCCACCGCTGAATCCAGAACTACACGCGGCCTGATTCTTGTAAAACCATGGATATGTAGGCAGCTCAGAAGCCAGGGTGCGGCCTAAATCTCTCTAACCATTTCGCTCAGTCAAAATTGGCCATCATATCTTTACCCGACAAATCTTTCATCCTTTCCGGGTAAAGAGGGGCAGCTGTTGATATCTAATTTTTCCTAAAAAAATATTTCAAAATGCATATATGTCTTCGAAATCATGCATTAGTATCAATTGTTATTTTTCCACAATTTTCTACATATTTTATTGATTTGCCCAGTATTTTATTCCAAAATAATTACAAAGTTGCATCACAAATCATTTCAAAATATTTTCCTGATTTAATATTATATGGTCCTATTAAGTCCAAATTATTCTATAAATAGCCAATTTGGCACCTTTTGGCTACAACTGCAATTATAGCCCATGCATACAATTTTGTATTATTTTTTACCAGAAATTAGTCTTTTGTATTTCAAATACTAAATAACCCTTTTTTTAAACATTTCTATGCACGAAATTCATTTTTATAATTAGTAATATTTTTACAAATTATTTTTAATTAATTTATTTTGGGTATTTAACAAATAGCCTATAATAATTTCAATTGCAGCCTATATAACCATCCCAAAACACCTTATTAACTAGCCCAATACAACCAGGCCCAAACCCCTACCTAACCTGACCCAATTCTTCTTGAATCTTGATGATCAACGGCCCAGATTAAACCTTTCCTTAATTAACCTAAACAACCCCCTCCCCCCCCAACCCTCTCATTTCACTCCTCTCACCCGCCGTCACCCCTTCCCTCTTCTCCCAACTCTCTCGACTGAACCCTAGTTCTAAAATGCCGTCACCGATATTTTCTTCCAGAAATTAGTATTATTTTGAAAGTTTGGTTGATTGATTTACTCTGTTAGAGATTTGTATGTGTAAGTCTTGTTTTGTTTCCCTGTTTATGACCTTAAATGGTCATCCATGCCTTGTTTGATTGCCCGTTTAGATTGTGGATTCTTACTGATTCTTTACATTGTATGATTGGGATTCTTTCCTTAATTAGACCCCTGTTATTATCGTTTGATCAATTGTCCTTAATTAAAGAAGTTTATTCTGACTCCCTTGTTTGGTTTGATTTGAACTTCTTGCGTTAATTAAATCCCTGTTATTACCGTTTGGTCAATTGCCTTTAATTAAAGGAGTCTATTTTGAACTCCTTATGTGATTGGATTCTGTGATTTCCTTAATTGCTGGTTTCCGATTCCTTTACCTTATTTTGTTCTACTCTTAAACTTCTACATAAACACTCTTATTTTACCTCTCAACACACGAACATTAGTTCACAAGCACACACTCACACTCAAACTCTCTTTTCTTTCTCTTCTACTTGGGTTAACTCTTGGTCTAGCCGGCTGAAAGCCAAGGCTAGATATTGGAACTACACTTGCTTTATATTCTGCACTCTTTTCTTCAAGTGGTATGTCTCTAGTTAAATCTTGAAACCCCAAACCCTATGTGTTTCATTACTGCACTATTCCATTGACTATGAATCCAATTTGTTTTCCTGTTTACTTCCCTGCTTAGCATGTTTAAAATCATGTCCTGTTCAATGTATAACTAGCGTGTCTAACCCTGTTTGTTCAATTTGTAATTAGCATGTATAGACATAGTTGTCTACTTGATCTTTTGTCCAGCATATCTACTTACCCCTGCCTATTCTTCTTCACTGAAGAGACTATGTTAAGTCACCTAGTCTTTTAGGGCATTCGATTGACCTAAATTGTGTGTCTAATTCTGTCCAGTCCCCCATTTCTTTTATGCATCCTTGCTCTATGTCCCCAATTACCTACTATCATGATTAACCTATTAATTCTATAAAAACTCCTAAGTGTTCTATGCATTTGTTGTCTATATGCCTCCTTGTCCCCTGTTTATGTGTTCCTTAATGCGAATTAGATGTTTCCCCAACCCTCTTCACCCCCTGTGTGAAAATTTTTTGGTTGAGTGTTTATGAATCTGTGTATTCTATGACTGATTGACTATTTGCTGAATTTGCTCTCTGCAAAAAACTGATTTAAAAAATGTTCTTAGTATTCTTCTAAAACTGGTTTCACTCTTAGCATCCTCTCAAAATTGGTTTCTATTTTAGAAAATCATTTTCACTCCTAGAGTTACCTCAACATTGTTTTCCTATCAAAATATTTTCAAAACTATGCGAAGCACTCTCACTTCAATCTTAGGTCAATAAGTTCTACCCCTCCAGTGTGTGTACTGCCTTGGGATCCTTGAGATTCCTCTGAACTCTTGCACACTGAGGCTGGCCCTTCCACACTGCACTTACTCAGTTCTTATGAAAAGTCTGGGTGTGAGCACTGCCCGGGATTCTGGAGGTCAGTAGGGAACTCTAACACACCTGAACATGAAATTGGTTCTGAAATCCTTGGCATTTGAGACTGCTGAATGCCTGGTATCTTCAGGTCGTATTTGGGCCTGCTTCACGCTCCCTATAGTTTAACTTCTTCTCTTTTTATTTATTTATGTAATTCATTCAGCCATTGGTCTGTAATAATTAATTTGTAAATAGATATTGGGGTGATTAGTGAAAAGGGAGGGTAGCGTATGATACTGTGGGTAAAAACTAGGTAGAAACCATGTTCCTGGCTTTATATTCCGCAAATCTACATTAGAAGCCATGTCTTAGAACTGATGTGTTCATTTGCATCCAAATCATGCTAAACATGCATTAGATATCCTGTTCTTGGGGCTTCACATTTTATTGTTTCAGCATATTACTAATCCATGCTTCAAGTTTGCATAAGTGCTTTCACTTAGAAATCCTGTTGTTAGGCTAATAACACTGTCTTAATGAAGTTATCATTCCTGTATGCATTTAGATATCATGTTCTAGAAACTCTACTTGCATTCATTTAATTACGCCTAGTTCCATTAAAATAAATCACTGATCTTAAAAGGCATAAAAACGGTCTCACATATAGGGGTATGTTTTCTGAGCATAAGCTGATGCAAATTCCCTTTTAAAAGTAGGTGTCACTTAGAACAACATGTTTGTAGGTTAAACGATTTCTAAACTGATATGTGATTGCACAGTCCCACGCCTAGGCAAACCTTAGGTAATTAATCTTTATAAACTGGAAATTGCGTGTTGATTGTGTTTACTGCTTAAAGTCCTACAGGTCTTAAAATCAGTAGGCAAACTGATAAGGACCCTTCCATTGCATTATGACATAGTGGTGCATGTTCTGTATATGAATGTTCACTTAGATCCCCTGTCTTAGGATCCTTTCTCTAATAAAAAGCCGCATTTTTCTGTGGTTTGAGACATATTGTTTATTTGCATTATGTGTGGAGGTGAATCTGAGCCTCTTAACTATTTTTGTCACTTATGTTCTAGTCCTACTTGTTCTTGCTTGTCACTTGGTTTTTCCCTTTTAAAAACCATAGGGGTTTGTCTAAAACTGCCAATATACTATAGGTCCTAAACTCCTCCGAGATCCCAAAGAAAGGAAGGGTAACAGCACGCGTAGAGCTCATTAAACAGAACTCACTTAATAACCGCTAAGGGGTGGGACAATGGGTAGAAAAAGATATGATGACCTGTGCGCTAATGCAACGTGTAGACCCTCATTGAGAAGTTATTACTGGGCATTGCACATATATGATCCTATAGGATAAACAACTTAGGACCTCCCTTATCCTTTACATATATGTGCTTGGACTACTAATCTGTTAAGACCTTTATTTGTTTACATATGTGTGCTTGGACTACTAATCTGTTAAGACCTTTATTTTTTTACATATGTGTGCTTAGACTGTTTATTTGCTACTTGAATGAATTCACAACGTATGTTTGGCCGGGACCCATAGTTGTGGAATTTGGGGGTGCCTAACACCTTCCCCTTAAAGTAATTTCAAGCCCTTACCCAATATCTGGTTATGCAATTAGTGTTATGAATGACCCTTAATAGGTGCCCTAACGCACCTTAATTCGTTAGGTGGAGACTCTACGAACTCACTATACCCCGTTTACCAAAAGGAAACGAGTTGTCCCAATAATGTCGAAAACCCTGACCAATCCGAAAGGATAGGAAAAAGGGGAGCGCGAAAACTACAAAATACCGAATATCGGTAACAAGCGCACTAAGTGCATAATACCAACACTAGGGAGACAGATGGAGCCATACGCTACAAAACTCAAGTACAAATGAGGTGCGATATATAACCTAAATCTCAAGAGCCATCCTGCTCACATAACACCACCACTATGCGGAACCTCAACACACAAGAAATTTATCAAGCCGTTACACAACTCACACGATGCAGTATAACATTACATGAAATAGCCGATTGCGAAACGACATTCGTCATCCTAATACTCCTCCATGAGGAGTGCTATACTGAAAGTAACACATTTGGCATGATATAGAGCCCATATTCATATTCAAATTCATTCACATACCTTATGCCGACACTGGTCGCAGGAAACTAGGCTAATAGCCTTTCCTGGGTCCATAATAGCCCACTTTTTCTCATAACACACAAGAACAACCATCATAGCCAGGACAAACTCCCAGAATCCACAACCAAATGACCCGAGTGACCTCCAGGCATAAATCCTGAAATAAGAAATATCACCACATTCTTCATACTTGGTTTAAATCCTCACTCAATCAAGTGACTACATGTCACACTTATACAATATTCCTGTGGAATACACCTCCACGACCTTATACACCAGGTAACAAGTTTGCACTCCATACAACCGATCATACAAATGCTTCAAAGCAAATCAAGAATCCGCATCCAGATTGCAAAGCCACTTACACAAAAACAAATCTCAGGTGATGCTGAAGACAATACCAGCTTACTCTAAACATCCAAATCTCTTTCCTGCTCATCCAAGCTCGCGACATCCTTGCCAACACCGAACCGCAACCTTGATCCTCACTTTCAATTTCATACCGCTCTTTGCACCTAACATGCCAATATGCGATAGCACAAGAATTTCATCATAACTCCTGGAGCACTAATAGGGTGAACACTTCATCATATAGAAAACTTTTTACATACCTCATTTCAAGAGAACCACAGCAACACGCATGTGAATTCTCATAACCGCAAAATATGCAAATCCTCAAGTAGTGGTATAAACCACCATACCCAATTCGGGATCTTCCTACACATCACAGGCCATAATACTTGATTACTCCTAATTAAAACCAATTACGGAGGCCTTCAAGCCTCGTACGTACCATCACCATTCATATGCATAACCTAACAACGCTGGAGGAACTGATCACTGCCATCATTATACCGATTCAACCACGTCTAACCAATCTAACTTCTTCTAGTTTATCTTTATTTTGCCTTAGAAATAATGATATCTCCATTCCTTCATCATGAACCTAACTCTGTACTCATCCCAAGTGACCACATTCCACGAAACCACATTTCCTCCAAACCCACGAACCTTCTCATACCTTCCTGGTGCGCAAATTCGCATCCTCGATTGCTACACCCATTCTGAAAATTTCACTACGAATCCGAAGTCATTTTCTCTCATTCCTCCCAAATGCTACATTGCAAGCCGAAAATATCATAGAACATTCTGAGCCTCTTATCATAATATGCTTCAAAAGCTCGATTCTTAACCATACCGTTGGCTTTAAATCCCAAGGCATCGCATTTTAACCCTTTTGAATTCACTAGGACCGTTGTTGAGAGTCACCCACTCTGGCTCCTGAATATAATCAACTCCCAGGCTCCGCTGGCAGATGAACACTCATCTTAATAAAGCAACCGACTGAATCACTACCTTTGTAAATCATTCTTGTACGGAGAATAAATCCTGAATCTTCCCAAAGCCCGAACATGAGTCAATAGGGTCAACTAAAGCACACCTTTATCATTTCCTTTGCTCAAATTACCACTTATGTTCTTTTTCCTTAGTTGTAATAACCCATCAATATGCTGATAACCAGAAATCTCCCAAATAGACGACCATGCACTCCAACCGTAGATGGTGGGACTCTCCTACTTAGCCCGAAGCTACTATAACATAATTCGGGAGCCCATCAAGATTCTTTCTTCTTTGCTGAACTAGTCTTACGCCACCAATTCGCCAAATTTCTCGAAATTATTCTGTTCGCATTTCGTGAACACTTTTCATCTCTATCAATATTCACATATTCGACCTCTTGCTAGATAGTCAGTAGAATTCTTCGCAGAAGCTTCGACCCACGCGACCGCTGACCTGCTCACCGGAGATAATCCACCTGTGGAAATCACATGCTGACATCTTCTAATGTCACTGCAAGGGGTACAATCACTACGACATCAAGCCCCTTTCCCCGTCGCCAATTGTACTAGTCCGCCCACTCCTTATGGACCTCAACTAAATGTGCGACAATAGCTTGCAATTCAAAATTACGTTGTATCCTTCTCCATATCGAGCAAATTCTTCTTGTTGCATCCAATCTCCCGTAATATAATAGCCCATAATTCAAGTTAGGGACGTAAACCCAATCACCGTCCACTAATATTCCCAAATAATTCCAAGCTTTCCTTAAGGTGTGTAGTTATACTTCCACTGAGCCCATACGCTACTCTGCCGCTCCTCCACAACCTCACTCCTTTAAGCGACTTATCGACTTCCGCTTCTTACACCTGGCCTTCGAGACGTTTAACCACCGCCTGACAGTTCTTGTATGTCCTTCCTCATCCTTTGCTGCTCAGTTGTTGACTTAGGTCAATAACTATCTTTGTATCACTTGAACCAACAAGACACTTACCACCTTACACCTTTCCAAATATCGTCTTCCTCGAGCCGTCAATATTGGAAACACCGGTCCGATCCTGAACCACCGCACATCGCGATCTCTGACAGCCGCTTCCCCAATACTATCCCACAACATCCTGCCCCGAAGGCAAATTGAAGAAGATCATAACACAAGGAGAACTTAACACATTCAATCAAGGACGGCGATACCTCATCATATACGAAAATTCTACCACACTTGAGAACACCAAGTCTTGTTACGCTATCAATCCAAACCTGAACATTCATAGTCTGATTGCCCTTCCTCTACCGGAAATAAAGTATCGAATCTTTGGATCATGCACTGAGTAAACCTCCCCTTCAAGTCATTCCCTTCCCTGATACGTAGGCAAACATCCTACCATCACATCAATATCGCGCGACAACCATTCATAAGAATCATAGCAACATGTGCATAGCCTCAGAGCTCTCAGAAGTACAACTGCTGAACCAAGACGACGACATATCCTTCCGCAAGTCGACGACACTAGCCCAACAACCACGCGGGGAGAAACATCCCGCACCACATGTATAGTACCATTACAATTATTCACCTCCTAATTTATAACCAGCGCTTCGCGTCGCATAAGATTGTATGGAATAGAAATGAAGGCATAAGACTCAAAGAATCAAACCGCACGATGAGGAATCAAGAAAGGAAGTACTCCTAACAGCCCTGTAGCCACTCGAAGATAAGTACAGACGTCTCCGTACCGATCCGCAAGACTCTACTAGGCTCGCTCATGACTCGTGAGACCTAAGGGAACCTAGTGCTCTGATACCATGTTGTCACGACCCAAAATCCATTAAAGGTCGTGATGGCGTCGAACACCACTGTCAGGCAAGCCAACACTAAATGGTTGATTAAATTCTCATTCTAATATTTTTGAAATCATTTCTTTTAAACATTAGAACCCGGTTTTTGAATAAATAAATAATAATGTTTTCACAAGGTTTATCTACCTAACAATTTCAAAATCATCCCAGAACCCGGTTTCACAAGTGCACGAGCAATTTCTAAGAAGTAAAGTACAATATGATAACTGTCCGAAATACAATTGCACAAAAAAGAAACGCAATACTCAGAAAGAGATTCTGCTGGCTGCGGGTCGTCCCGAGAGATGCAACTCACCTAAGTCTCTGTGTCAACCATGCCGATGCGCCCAACAAGGCCACTAAATATACATGCGCCTGTGCAAAGAAAATGTACAACAAGTGTAGTATGAGTACAAAAACAACGAGTACCCAGTACGTATCCTGCCTAACCTCGAAGAGGTAGTGACGAGAGGTCGACTTTGACACTTGTTAGAAGTAAAATTAACATAATCAAGTGAGACGCTAAACATAGATGTAATGATTAATTAACAATTTATGACAGGAAGGAACAACTTACTTCATATAAACAAATATATATCTCCGTCATTTCTGTTGACAACTTATATTTCCAGGCCATTGAGTGGCTCAAATTACAGAAAGCACCCAACAAATATCATGCGCAAGAATGCCGAGTTCACATGACCCAGTACAACATAAATGTTAAATGTGCACTGCCGGAGGGTCGAACGACGCGAACTATAGATGCATCTATTACCCCGCTCGCAAATCATACGTGCAACGCGGTTAATTATAAATAATAGATTTACCCCGCTCGCGAATCATACGTGCGACACAGTCAATTACAAATAATAGAGTTACCCCACTCACGAATCATACATGCGACGCAAGTACTCATAGATACACGCATTCAAACAATCAATCCATACTTTATCAGGAAACACTTATCCAAGGGAAAGTAAATTCTCAGTTTCACGATTCACGAAAATAAAGTTTAACTTATTCAGAAATTCATTTACTAATTTGATGTGACTTAATCAATTTAAATTATCAATGAGGTTAAAAATAATTCAAGTGTAGCATGTTTTTGGGTCCTAGACTCCCCAGACTTAAGTACAATAGTAGCTACGCACAGACTCTCGTCACCTCGTGCATACCTAGCTCCCACAATTAGTAGCACATAATCAATTATTTCACCTATGGGGACAATTCCCTCTTAGAAGGTTAGAAAGGCGACTTACCTCGCTCCGAAGTTCCATAACCGGCTCCCAAGACCTTCCGACAACTTAATTCGTTGCACAACGCTCCAAAACTAGTCAAAAATCACACAAACCCATAAATGTATGCTCAATTACTCATAACAGTTCCTAACCCCAATCGCAAAGTCGATAAAATCATCTGCGGGCCCACATGCCCGGATTCTGAAATTTTTCGAAGATAAACTTTACCCATAACCTCACAAACTCAAATATATAATTTATTCCAAATTCCATGCCAAAATTAGTGGCCAAAGTCAAAGAATACCAAATTTCTAGGTCTTCTACCAAAACACCATAATTTATACTAATTTTCATGTTCAAATCCATATGAAATCATGTGTTTAGCTCAAAACTAGCATAAACCACTTACCTCAAGCTTGGTGGTGAAAATAGCACCCCCAAGTTGCTCCAAATTGGCTTCGTAGGTGAGAGGATCAATTCGCTCCTGTGGTTCTCCCATGCTTCTGCAGTCAGCTTCTTCGCTTCTGCGCTTGCACAGATGCGGTCGAGGCCCCGCACCTGCGACCCTTCACTGGGCGGCTCTGCTCCACTTCTGCGACTTCTGGGCCGCTTCTGCGGCTCCCACCTGCGGTCATAAGCTTGCAGGTGAAATTACACCACATACCAGCTACTTTATTTCTTCTTCAAATCTCCGTCGATCTGTTAACCGCCCGGAATCCACCCGAGGCTCCCGGGACCCTGTCCAATCACACAAACAAGTTCCAAAACACATTACGAACTAAGTTGAGCCTCGTAATCACATCAAACAATGCATGTTTTTCACACAAGTCATATTCAACATTACGGACGTACTCCAACTTCCGAAATCAGAATCCGACCCCGATATCAATAGTCCACTTCCGGTCCAACTCTTTGAAACCTTCAAACTCCTAACTTTTAGCCAAATGACTCCAAAATGACCTACGGACCTCCAAATCCACTTCTGATCACACTCGCAATACCAAAATTACCATACGGAGATATTCCCAGACTTGGAATACCAAATGGACTTCGATAACACTAAAATGCTCTTTGACCCAAATTTATGAATTTTCTTCCGAAATGCTAACTTCCACAATAGACGCCGAAACACTCTGGGGTCCTCCAAAACCCGATTCGAACATACGACCTAGTCCAATATAATGATACAAACCTATTGGAACCTTCAAAACCCCATTCCTATGCCGTTCGCTCAAAGATCCAACCTTAGTAGATTCTTCCAACTTAAATCTTCTAAAACAAGAATTATCTTTACAAATCAACTCCGAAACTCCCGGAATTCAATCCCGACCATGCGTACAAGTCATAATACCTGAAGTGAAGCTACCCATGGACTCCAACTGCTGAACGGCATGCTAGAGCTCAAAATGACCGCTCCAGTCGTTATAGGGCACCTAGAGTAATTAACTCATGAAACTAGTTTGCATTACCAGAGATCGGGTAAGGAATAGAAATTACCTTGAGGGTAAGGTGTTAGGCACCCCTCGAGGTCCACAACGGTGGGTCCTGGCCGAACTTAATTAAGCGAATTAGTCTTTAAAGAAAAATACACCAATTTAGACAACTATTATTTAAAACATGAATTAAAGGGGTCCTAAGTTTTTTAGCCTATAGGATCATTTATATGCAATACTTGATAACTTTCCCCAGGTTGGGGTGCTACACATAGTATTAGCGGACAAGTCATCATCTCCTTTACTACACAATTACTATCTTTCAGTTGTTACTTAAACGTTCTAGTAGCTTCTAACTCGTGCCTTATACGTGCACTACTCGTCCCTTTCCTATGGTCCCAGAGGTGTTTAGGACCTCTATTTAAGGTGGTTCTAGACTTACCTATGTTTCTTAAAATGAGAAAACTAAGCCACAAACAAAAGTCAAGTATGACTATCACATAAAGAGAAAATAGGGGGATCATGTTAACCTCTACAAGTAATCAAAACAAATGCACGTTGTTCAAGCAAACAATCTTTAATGATTTAAGATCCTATAGGCAGGGTATCTAGATGAGCATAAACAGAATATATAACAGCCTTATTCAAGTGAGCAACGATTCCTATCAGTTTGCCTATTGTTTTACTTAAAAACTCTTAATCTGGGCAAATTTCAGGCAGTGCTAAATCACATTTCTTTTTAGCCCCAGAATTCCTATAAGTTTTCCTAAGTGATAACCAGAACAGAATCCTATACGCATGGTATCTACAACTGTTAATTCCTATAGGCATGATTTCTAAGTGTTAGAACGGAGTTTTTTATTTCCTATAGACATGCTTTCTAGTTTACAAAATTAGTTAACTCACATAGGCATGATTTCTAATTTACAGAATTAATTATTTCTTATAGGCATGATTTCTAGGTGCTGAAACTGATTTATTTATTTCCTATAGACATGCTTTCTATGTTTGAAAATTTTATTTCAACATATAGGCATGATATCTAAATTGACTTTTATATCTCCTGTAGGAAAGACATCTATGTGAGCAGGAACTTTAAAAAAATTGCCTGGCAAGTGTATTAAGTTACACAAATAAGATCCTATATACATGATCTCTAATGCACATTGAGATTTGAATGTATGCATAAAACATGGGTTCTTGATGCAGAATTAATAAATTACCTATAAACAGGATTTCTAGGATGCCAAGTATGGAACTCCAGATTTCAAACGGTGAGACAAGATCCTATGAGCATGATTTCTAACGGTATGCACATAAAGAATTACCACAACAACCTATAGGCATGATTTCTACCCAAACCTGACAAAGATATATAACAATCTCTCCGCAGCTTTTACTAAGAACCCCTAGCCTTTTTTTACAAGGATTATTACATTACTACAGACCAATATGAATGAATTACATAAAGCTATTCATTACACTATAGGGAGCCTTAGCAGGCCCAACATCAACCTGAAAGCCTGGCCTTCAAGCAAGCAAGCCTGATGTGCACAGGTAGTCCATCTATAATACACAAAATTGGCTTCTGGTGTGTCAAAGTTCCCAAGGGCCTCAGGGACCCAGGGCAATGCTCACACCAGAATCTTTCTCAGAGAAATAGTTGTAAAAGATTGGAAGACCAACTCCAGTGTGCCAGAGTTCGGAGGAGTCTCGTAGACCCTAGGCAGTGCTCACATTGGGGGTGGTAGGACCCTAGATAACTAAGTAGAAGTTTGAAAATAATATATAGGGGTAGGGGATAGTTTTAGGAAAAGCAGTTTGCTTTTCAGAAGTGAATAGGTTCAGACCACATGTTGCAAATAGAACTAGGTCAACAAACAATCCCATAGTTTTTAAATAGATTAGCACTTATTCAGACTAAGTGTTCATACTGGTATTTTAAAGCGATTTACAAAGAGAAGAGATACATTGAACTAACAGACATGATTGGCTACACATATTTGTAGTATCTAAACATGTTCTGAATAGCAAAATTTGTAGCTCAATCAAACAACATTGCTGAAGATTACTCAGTTCATTAATTACCACAAGGTGAGGCAATATAGGCATGTACTAAATAGAAACATGCTGAAGTTTGAAGTATTTAAACAAACAAATATATAGAGCAGGAACCAAAGCACACTAGTCTAGAAAGAGGTAAATAGAAACCACAGATCAGATGGAAATATGCTAAGGTAAGCACACAGAACAGAGTAGGTTGATAGGAATTGAGGCATGCTAGTTGAGAGAGAAATAACAGGAACTATATGGTAAACATAAACATATCAAGGTTTGAAACACACTATTCATATAACTCACATGGAACAACACAAGATAATAAGAACTAAGGCATAATAGTTAAGAAAGAGATGGCCAGGAATCAGATATCAAAACAGAAGCATGTTGAGGTCTATAATAAACTGACTACATGGCATATAAAGTAGAACATGATAACTGAAATTGAGGCATAACAGTTAAGGAGATAGCAAACATGAAGGTAAAGGCAATTGGAATCCCAAGAGTCCAGCCTTGGATTTCAGCCGGCTAGACAGTGCGGAAAATTAAAGAACTCAATTTGTGTGAATGTAATGTGCAAGTAAAAGTTTGTGTGTATCAGTGTGTGCTTGTAAGCGTAGGTGTGTGTGTAGGAGTTTTTCTGTTTCCTCGAAACCAGAATGGTGAAAAGTTTATATAGCATTCAGTAGAGTAAAAAAATAATATAGGAAAATTAAGAGTTCACAAATAAGGTATGCAAATAAATCAACCAGTTAATTACGGCTAAACATAATCAATTAATAAGACAGAATCCGGGGAAATATCACTTAAATTAAGGGAAATCTCATACGGAATAAGTTAGCAAGCAGGACTGAAGTTAAATAAGGTAAGCAATAAATCTAAAGACCCTTTATAGGTCGATCAAGGTAATCAATACCCAGAAATTAGGCCAGCACCATAATTAAAGGAGGCAGTACCAATTATGAGTCATATATAAGGAAAGAATAAAAAAAAAACCTTCAAAGAGATATTAGTTTGAAAAGAAGTACAATTTCAAACACAAATTAAACAAGTAAAAATCAATTAATCCCTTTTAGTTGACAGAGTCAAAGAATAACGGGCAGATATCAGAACAAACAGTGGAATAATTAGAAAATCCTAGGGATTAGAAAATAGATATGAAAACCAGTCAAACAAGTAAAGATAACCGGAGTTAAATGCTTAAATTTTTTAGAACATTTGTAGAAACTTAAAGATGAAACCCTAACTTTTAGAGAAAAACGAAATCGGTTGATAATAGTGGTAAAAAAATGAAAGAATCTTAAAGAAAAAACCATTAAACAAACTCCAAACACTTCAGATCTAAAGAGATCTGAACCTATTTGGCCAGAAATAGTTAGGTTCGTACAAAAATAAATAGAGGTAGAAAAAATCGAGTCTTAGACCGGAGATTTGAAGCCATGAAAACACGAAAAACGATAATACTCACAAATAATTGTTGAATACAAACGGACTCACCAAGATATATAAGGACTCAAACCAGGTCTGTTCGAATCTCTTTGAGATTCCGTCAAATAACATGGAAGTCGAACACCCAATAGAGATAAGAGGCCGGATAAAGCCCAGAATCAAAGGAATAAACGATGAATCGAAGGGGGTTCAGGTGACAACGGGTTAGGGTTAGGGAGAGGTTGAGCGAGAAGAGAGGAGGAAGGGATTCAGGGGCGGCTGGTTTGTGAAAACGAGTAGGGTTTGGGGGTTGATTTGTTAATTAAAAAAGGAAATGGACCCTGGACCGTTGATCTTCTGAGATCAACGGTTAGGATTCCATCCGGGTTGGGGAGGGTTATAGGAAATTGGGTTATGGTTATTGGGTCAAGGTTATAATTTAATTGGGCGGGGGTAGTAATTTTGGCCAGGTCCGAAAAATATCAAATTAAAAGAGGCTATTTCTCAAATACCCAATTAACTTGATAAAATAATTTATAAAACTAGCTAATAAATGATAAAAATGCTATTGATGCATAAAAATGATTTAAAATAATTACTTAATATTATAAAAATATAAAAGGTCATTTTCTTGTAAAATAAACTAATTATGCACATATAGGCTATTATTGCAAAGTTATTGCAATTATAACCAGAAGATGTAAGTATGGCTATTCATGAAATAATTAAAGCTTAGTATAAATATAAATAATGAAAATTAAGAAATAAAATTACTATAAGATCGTTTTCCATAATATTAGTATTATTTATATAATAAAATACTGGGATAACTTAATTAAAAAATTCTTTTAAAATGCAGAAAATTATGGAAAAATATTAACTGATGCTCATGCATTGTTTTGAAGATATATATGCATTTTTGGAAATAATATAGGGAAAAATTGAGTATCAACAGCTGCCCCTATGTACCCGAGAAGGATGAAAGAGTTGTCGAGTAAAGACATGATTACCAATTTCGACCGAATGGGGTGATTTGAAAGGTATAGGCCGCACTCTGATTTCCGAGCTGCCTACATATCCCTAGTTTTTCAGGAATCGGGCCTTGTGTTGTTTTGGACCCACCGGCGAAATAGACCGATGGAGTTATCACAAAGACGGATACAAGGTTTTGAATAGGTGAAATGGTTATGGTGAGCGGTCAGGTTTGAAATAGTATGAAGGAACTGGAGCGGGATTGCTCCTGTTAGGATAATGGTTGCTCATCAGGTTACCTGCAAATCAAAATATGCATTGCATGCATATATCTTTGCGTAAATTTAAACATGATGCAAATTCCCTTCAGACCATGATAATTTTTCTTGGACGGTTGAGGATGATGTCCTTAGACCATGATGTCCCATGCCTTGAACTGTACGGTAAGGGATTTGCATGCCATGAAATGATGTTCTCGGTCCATGAAGATGGTTCCTCAGAACCATGATGACTTTGAATAGTGATGTGCAAGTTTGAGAGATCCTCAGGACATGGCGTGGTGTCTTTCGGCTATGAGGATGTTGCCTTCGGAATATGACGCCTTCGTACAAGTCACCGATATTTGAGCCCATAAGGTGCAAAGACATGATACTAGAAGCAATCAAGATAGGTATTAGTCTTGTATGAAGGTGAGGGCAGAGCTTAGCTTGAGAGAAGAGAATAGTGCAAGAGAGACAATACTTAGTCTCGTGCGAGATTCGGGATAGTGTTTAGTCCCATGCAAAGAGAAGGCAGTTCTTAGCCTTATGCAAAGAGGAGGCAGGGCTTAGCCTCATGCACGATTGAGACAAGCCTTAGCTTCATGCAAGGATTTAGACAGGGCTTAGTATCATGCAAAGATAAGGCAGTGCTTAGCCTTATGCAAGTGGAGAGGCAGGGTTTAGCCTCATGCAAGGATTGAGATAGGGATTAGCCTCATGCAAGGATTGAGACAGGGATTAGTCTCATGCAAGAATTGAGACATGGATTAGTCTCATGCAAGGTGAAGGTAGTGCTTAGCCTTATCCAAGGATTGATATAGGGATTTTTCTCATGCAAAAAGAAGTCAGTGCTTAGACTTATGCAAGTATGGAGATAGGGCTTAGTATCATGCAAGATGAAGGCAGTATTTATCCTTATGCAAGGATTGAGACAGGGCTAAGTCTCATGCAAGATGAAGGAAGTGCTTAGCCTTAAGCAAGGGAGAGGCATGGCTTAGCCTCATGCAAGGTTAGAGACAGGGCCTAGTCTCATGCAAAGAGAAGGCAGTGCTTAGTATTATGCAAGTGGAGAGGCATGTCTTAGCCTCATGCAAGGTTTAGGACATTGCTTAGTCCTATGCAAAGAGAAGAGTAATAGTGAAGTATTTTTAGCTGACAACGTATTTCATGCATAGCGATTGTGTCGTTGCGATGGTGTTTATCATGATGATATAGTCCTGATCCAAAGAAAATTTGTGAGTTTTTGCGGGGGGGGGGGGGGGGGGAGTTTGGTTTGTGCCTTCGCTTGCTCGATTTGTTCCGCTCTGTTTGAAGATCATATTCAAGCTATTAGGGTAGCCTTTGGCTAAAGCAAAGTTTCCTTTCAAAAGCATGCGTGCATAATTTTAAATGGCATAACAATGTATAATTTAGAATTTAGTTAGATGAACCAGTAACTGTGACACAATCAGAGAGATCACGACTTCTTCTGCCGTGGAATTTTGAGGGTCCTCCTCAAAATTCTGCCCCAGTTAACTAGATGACTTTCCTGACTGCTCCATGCGCTGTGGTTGGCTAAACTTGCTTCGGAATTTTGAGGGTCCTCCTGAAAATTCTGCCCCAGTTTCTGATTGTGGGGAAAATAGAGATTTTATTGAATTGTGACCGAACCCACAGGGCTGCCTATGTATCCCCTCTTAAAAGGGTATCAGGTCGAGCGTAGTTCAATTTACATCAAATGAAGAAGAAAAAATGGTTTACACATAATATCTTTTGATTGCATCTGAGTTGATAGGATTTGGCCAAATTTCCCCCTCCATCTCGGCTAGTATGAGTGCTCCTCCTATCAATACTCTGTGAACCATGTAAGGACCTTTCCAGTTGGGAGAGAATTTCCCTTTGGCTTCATATTGATGCGAAAAGATCTTTTTCAGCACCAATTGCCACGGTGCGAACTTTCTTGGCTAGACTCTTTTATTGAAGGCTCTGGACATTCTGTTAAGATAAAGTTGATCGTGACATTCTGCATTCATCCTTTTTCCGTCTGTGAGGACTAGTTTCTCATAGAGAATACTTATCCATTCTGCGTCCTGAATTAGGCTTCTTGTATGATTCTCAAGGAAGGAATTTCCACTTTGACGGGAATAACGACTTCAGTGCCATAAACCAGTAGATAAGGGGTTGTCCGGGTTGATGTGCGGACTGTGATACGATATCCCAGTAAGGCGAATGGTAGTTTCTTGTGCCATTGTTTGTGATTCTCTAACATTTTCCTTAGTATCT
This sequence comes from Nicotiana paniculata, assembly GCA_005239505.1. Lineage (NCBI taxonomy): Eukaryota > Viridiplantae > Streptophyta > Magnoliopsida > Solanales > Solanaceae > Nicotiana > Nicotiana paniculata. The sequence goes on from ML318664.1 coordinate 51,551, forward strand.
TCTTGATGTTTTTGTTGGAATCTTCTACGGCTGCATTCATTTGAGGCCTGTATGCTGTGGAATTCTTATGCTTGATTTTTAAAGTCTCACACATGGATTTCATTAGATCACTATTGAGGTTGGAAGCATTGTCAATGATGATAGATTTCGAAACCCTGAACCGAAAAACAATTCGTTCGCGAACAAAATCCGCAACGACCTTCTTGGTCACAGCTTTGTAAGATGCAGCTTCACACCATTTAGTGAAGTAGTCGATGGCCACTAAAATGAACATGTGCCCATTTGAGGAAGTGGGCTCGATTGGACTGATGACATCTATTCCCCGAGCAGCAAAGGGCCAAGGTGAACTTTGCATTAAGCTCGTTCGACGGTACTTGTATCATGTCTGAATGTATCTGACATTGGTAGCACTTCTGAACATACCAGATGCAGTCTGTTTCCATGGTCATCCAAAAGTAGCCAGCCCTGATATTTTCTTGGCCAAGACAAAGCCATTCATGTGTGGGCCGCAGGTTCCGACGTGTATCTCCTCGAGCAATTTAGAAGCCTCTTTTGCGTTAACACACCTTAACAATCTCAGATCATGAGTTCTTCTGTATAGGGTTCCTCCACTCTAGAATAAATGATTAGACAATCTCTGAAGGGTGCATTTCTGAGTATGGTTTACATGTTCCGGGTATTCTCCTTTTGTCAAATATTCTTTAATATCGTGGAACCAGGGGTTTTCGTCCGTCTCTTATTCAACGTGGGCACAGTATGCTGACTGATTATAAATCCTTACTGGAATAGGATCGATGAAATTCTTGTCTGGATACTTTATCATTGATGACAGGGTGTCCAATGCATCAGCAAACTCGTTCTGAATTCTGGGGGCAGGCCGAAATTCTATCTTCGTGAACCTCTTCTTTTATTTCTTGCACATGATGCATGTATAGCAATATCTTGGAATTCATGGTAGCCCATTCTCCTTCTACCTGATGCACAAGCAGAGCTGAATCACCGATCACTAGCAGTTCTTGAACATTCATACCAACAGCCAGGTTAAGCCCTAATATGTAAGCTTTATATTCTGCCATGTTGTTAGTGCATGGGAATCTGAGTTTTGCGGACACCGGATAATGCAGACCAGTTTCTGTTACCAAGACGGCTTTGATACCTACTCCTTTAAAATTTGTTTGTCCATCGAAAAATATCCTCCAACCGTTGTAGGCTTAAACAATATCTTCTCCTACGAATGATACCTCCTCATTAGGGAAATACGTTTTTAGGGGTTCGTATTCTCCTCCTACAGGATTCTCGGCAAGATGATCTGCTAATGCTTGTCCCTTGACTGCTTTCTGAGTTACATAGATATTGTCTAACTCGCTCAACAAGATTTGCCATTAGGCCAGCTTCCCAGTGGGCATGGGTTTCTGAAAGATGTAATTTAGGGGATCCATTATTGATATGAGATATGTAGTGTAGACACAGAAGTAATGACTTTGATTTTGAGCTATCCACGTTAGAGCGCAACAAGTGCGTTCTAGCAGAGAGTATCATGCTTCATATGGAGTGAACTTCTTGCTTAAGTAGTATATGACCTGCTCTTTTCTTCCTATTTCATCATGTTGTCCCAGTACACAACTGAAGGCTCCATCTAACACTGAAAGGTAGAGTAGTAGTGGTTTACAAGGCTCTGGCGGGACTAAGACTGGTGGTGTGGACAAGTACTCCTTGATTTTTTCAAAAGCCTTTTGACAATCCTCGGTCCAACTAGTTGCGGCATCCTTCTTCAACATTTTGAAAATCGGCTCACATATTACTGTGGACTGTGCTATGAAACGGCTGATGTAGTTGAGACGTCCCAAGAAACTTATCACATCCTTCTTGCTTTTTGGTTGTGGTAACTCCTGGATGGCTTTAACCTTTGACGGATCCAATTCCATTCCCCGACGACTGACGATGAATCCTAGCAATTTTCTGGCAGGAACCCCGAATGCACACTTCGCGGGGTTTAACTTTAGGTTGTACTTCCGCAGTTAGTCGAAGAATTTCCTCAAGTCTATTATAAGATATGTGGACTTCTTCTAATTAATGATGACATCATCTACGTACACCTCTATCTCCTTATGTATCATGTTATGAAAAATAGTAGTGATGGCCTTCATGTAGGTGGCCCCCTGCATTCTTTAGGCCGAACAACATCATCTTGTAACAGTACACCCTTCACAGTGTAATGAAGGTTGTTTTCTCTGCGTCCTCCTCGTCCATCCAAATCTGATGGTAACCGGCAAAGCAATCCATAAAAGGCTGGAGTTCATGCTTGGCGCAAGTGTCGATCAGAATGTGTATTTTTGGTAGCGGGAAGTCATCCTTGGGACTTGCTCTGTTTAGATCCCGATAATCAACACAGACCTTGACTTTCCCATCTTTCTTTGAAACATGCACAATGTTGGCTAACCAGGTTGGATATTCAACTACCCTGGGGACCTTGGCTTTAATCTTCTTAGTAACTTCTTCCTTGATTTTCAGGCTAATGTCTGGCTTAAATTTTCTGAGTTTTTACTTCACTGGCAGACATATTGGATTTGTAGGTAACTTGTGAGCCACTATGGATGTGCTCAACCCAATCATATCGTTGTATGACCATGCAGAGATATCCTTATATTCTTTCAGGAATCGAGTGTATTCCTCTTTCTCTGACGGTAACAAATGGATGCTTATGCGGGTTTCCTTGACGGTTCTGGAATCTCCCAAGTTGACTATCTCGGTCTCGTCCCGGTTGGACTTGGGCTTGTTCTCAAAATTCTCTACTTCTCTGACGATCTCTGCAGGTATTACATCCTCATCTTCTATTTCTTCTAAATCATTGTCCTTTTGTTGCGTTGTCTCATTATATATCACAGTCGTTGGTTCATCAAGATAAGAAATATTAATGTTGTAGGAATAAACATATGAAAGAAAAATAGTAATAATAAAACATCAATCCATTTAAAATGTCAAACAAAATGATTTTGAATAACGAAAATAATGTTTTTTGGAACATTGAAAAATAATATTCAGGACAAGGAAAAATGCAAAAGTGGAAATCATTTTTTAGAAAAGTGAACGATGTTATTCTGACTTGCTACCCCGAGACTCGTCGTGCCCTTGATGGTCTAACTGTGCAGTTCTTGAGGAATGCTCCTCTCTCCACAGCTTGGATGGTAGGGCCTTCCTCCTTCTCCTCCTCGAAAATGACACAGCAGTCCATATCATCATCTTCCAAGAACAAATTCCTCAATGCTGCCAATGTTTATTCATCCTATGATCCCCATATGATATTTGCAGGATAAAAGGTTTGACTCAAGTGCGGCACGAGTTTCTCAAGAGGGTAGTATGGACCATGCCATGGTGGTGACCAGTCATCGTATTCCTGCCAGGTGTACTGATACCCTAGCCCAAAGGTTGTACGATGGCATTTCAACTGTATTGGCTTGGAGATACCCTAAAGGTTTTTACCGACCCCCTTGCCAGGTTCGTACCCTTTCCATGCCAGTATACTCTCTATTTTGCTACTCAACAATTTATCTTTTTCAATCACATTAACACGCTCGATACGATGGTAGGTTTCTCCGCCTTACTTCCTTCTGTTTTCAACCATTGGAACAGTCTGATTGGTGTAAATGGGGTTGCTCCTATCTCCATGGATGATCACTTCTTGATGGTTCCACTTAAATTTTACCGCTTGGTGCAAAGTGGATGTGACAGCTCCAGTGGCGTGTATCCAAGGCCGTCCTAGCACTAGATTGTAGGAGGCGGATATGTCTGGTACATGGAATTCAACATCGAAGCAGGTAGGACCCATTTGCAAGCATAGGTTAGTTTCTACGATCTTGGCCTTTTGAGACCCATCGAATGCTTTCACATTCCTAGTCCCTGCACATATTTCATGTAAACCTTTGCCCAACCTCTTCACAATTGTCAACTGACAACTGTTGAGGATGGATCCTCCATCTATCAAAACTCTGGCAATGAACTTATCTTCACATTGCACTGTGTGCAGTGCCTGTTATGACTTAACCCTTTTGGTGGCAGTTCGTCTTCATGGAAGGTGATCTTATGGCTTTCTAATACTTGTCCTACCATGTTAGCCATCTCCCCGCTGGTGATGTTGTTTGGCACATATGCTTCATTCAACACCTTTATCAGAGTTCCTGTGTGCTTTAGAATTTTTCAATAATGATAGGATGGATATCTGGGCGGGAGTCTTGTTCAGATGATCAACAACATGAATTCTCCCTTGCTTGTACTTTCCTCGAAAGTTCATCTGGACCAGTCTGAATGATGGGTTGTTTGTTAGAAGCTTGCTTAATTGTTTCTCCTAAATGTTCAGGTGTATAAACCCTTCCTGTTCTGGTCATTCCTTGTGCAGCGCCTGATTCTTCCGTCTTTGACTAGTGCGGGAATGTAAATTTTTGTCCTAATTTGGGAGCCTCATTGTGCCCGAGGTAGGCCTAGCGACAAGTTGATTTGGAGAATTTGAGTGCCAATAGTTGCCTCATTTCATTAATGTAAAATTAGATGAATCTAAAACGATACTAAATAAGAAAAGTCATTAATGGCACTTGGCCTTATTACATTTGAAAAAATAGGTAAATCTAATCTACTTGGTCCCAGAAGAACCTTCCCGGAGCTTGATCTTCTTGGCTCCATCGATCAGGTTCCCCAAGTCGCGCATGCCCAGCAGCAGGTATACCCTTACTAGATGTCCTCCCTTGCTTCCCTCAGCATTCTGGAACTCCATGACTCTCTTCCTCGTCTTCTCTTCCAGCTCCATCAGACCCTGCTCCAGATATTCCAGCCTTTCATTAGACTTGATAGCCATTTCCCTCCATTCATTGATCATTTCCATATCAGTCTTGTGTTTCTCCAGATGCTCGGCCTCGGGCTAATGAACCCTTTTGCGCAATTTATTGTATTTAACTTGGCTTGAGCAACTTCGTCTATGACCCTGTTTCCCCGACCGATTCTCGGTTCAACTATCCCTGTTATGTTGTTTTCAACCATGATAGGTAAAAGCATACCTGTGTGGTACCTATCTGGTTCGATGGTGTCCCTTTCTACAATAATCTTTAGGTGCCACATATGCTGAGCTTCACATATGTATGGGATGTCGTCATCCTGAAAATATGCCATGTAATGACTCATTTTAAAAACTCGCGGTATGACATGCTTCCTGCCTGCCTGTCTCATAACCCGGATGGGAAGATAAGGGTATATGACCCTTAACCCGATCATCTCCAAGTGCGAAGCGTCCCTAGATCTGATGATGAACTCACTAGTAGGGAACCATTCGAACATCCATTGAACCTGGTCCTCAGTCAAATTGTCAAAAAACTACACCCATTCTGTAGTATTTTCCAGTTGAGCAAACCTGTCTGGGATGAAGGTCATCCTCTTGGGGGTGGTGAAAGGCTATGTGATCATTCCACGGCCTTCGTGGAAACTCTTGGAGGTATCGACGTCTCTGGAGATGCTCCAATAACCAAACATGTAGTAGCAGATTACAACCCTCAAAGTGTTTGAACCTCTTCTGGCAGCAGTTCGAGGCTCGGTAGACGTTAGCTATGATCATAGGGACAATGGTATATGTTTGCCCCTCGATCCCCTCCATTAAAGTTTTGGCTACCATAGCCAGTCTAGTGTGAATCATGTCTCCTTTGCTTGGAAATACTATCATACCCAGGAAGCAAACAACAAACAAAAAAACCCTACAGTGAATATGACCCAAAGAAGTGATAGAGAATTCATCATGGAACATACAATAGGATTTGCTATGGTTGTATCGTTCATAGAGGTATTCAAAGGGTATGTAGGAATCCTTTAGGCACTCCAAATCTTCATTCTTTTTCAAGCCCATTATTTTCAGAAACCCCATAGCGGTATGGTTTTCCAGCACCAATAAACTCGGATTGTCCCAAGGTAATCCAGTGAATCCCTCTATCTCCTCTACGAGAGGGGTCATTTCTATGTTGCCAAAACAGAACACAAACCTTTCTCTGTCCCAGAACATAGTGGCCACTTCGATCAACATATTATTTGGTTGGATATCCAGTAAAGAGGGTAAGTTTCCGAGGACCCTTTTCACATGGTCTTTGTCACTTGGCGAAAGGTCCTCCCACCAATCCAGCAACAACGGTGGTATTCGTTGGACCATGTCGAACCTGGGGATTTCGTGCCTCATTTTTGCAAAACAAATAAGGTTAGACCTTTCACCCTCCAGATTCGACTACTTATACATTAGTGATTAGCATATCGACACTTATTTCTCCAAATTAATTCAAAGATCGTGGTTGCATCCGTTGGGATTATGGAAACCCCGGTGGACTTTTGGACAAGGCTTTTCCTAAAGGATTATTATGTGCACAACATATTAACCCCGATTATATTTTGACCATGATGCATATGTACAATAAATAAGAGTAAGGTTTCTATAAAGGTGTAGACTGGTACCTTCAAGCGGACAACTTGAGGGGGAAAGGCACGGAACCGTCGATTGCACCACTGATCGACTAGTTTTACCGCAAATAAGCCTTTCCGAATTCAAGAGGGTGATATATAGGAAGTGCGCAAACACTCATCAAGTGTTGCTATGGTATTGATTATGCAAAAGTGGAATATGATGTTGAACATAATTTATGCAACCAAAAATAGCACGTTGTCACTTATTTGCATATAAAAAAACAATAAATGCGGTATTTAATAATTGAAAAGGCATTTAAAAAAATAAAGAAAACAAAAAGACAAGTCAGTTTCCATAATAAATAGCAATGAAACAAGAAAGAGAAAGCGTAAATTCTTTAAAAAAATAGGCAAATAAATTCACATAAAGTGGGAAAGGGAAAGGGTGTGCAAGTATTAACAGAATAAAGCATTCTTAAAAACTAATTCACAAAAAGCAAGGTCCAGTAGCCGCTCATGCGGCTTCGCAGGTGCGAGGCTCCCTTCGCTCCTGCGGTTCCCCACACCTGCGACCCTTCACTGGGCGGCTCTACTCTACTTCTGAGACTTATAGGCCGGTTCTGTGGCTCGCACGTGCGGCCATAAGCTCGCAGGTGCAATTACACCAGATACTATCTACTCCATTTCTTCTTAAAATCTCTGAATTCGATCCGTTTACCGCCTGGAATCCACTTGAGGCCCTCGGGACCCCGTCCAATCACACAAACCAGTTCCAAATACAATCCAAGTCGAGCCTCGAAATCACATAAAACAAAGCAAAAATCATGAATCACGCCTCAATCCGAATTTGATGAACTTAAGAACTTCAAACTTCTTCGTTCGATGTTGAAACCTATCAAATCATGTCCGATTGACCTAAACTTTTGCACACAATTCATATTCAACATTACAGACCTGCTCCAACTTCCCGAACCAGAATTCGATCCCGATATCAATATTCCACTTACGGTCCAACTCTTTGAAAACCTTCGAACTCCTAACTTTTAGCCAAATAACTCCAAAATGACCTACGGACCTCCAAATCCACTTCCGATCGTGCTCCCAATACTAGAATCACCATATGAAGCTATTCCCAGACTCAGAATCCCAAAATGGACTTTGATAACACTGAAATGCACTTTGACCCAAATTTATGAAGTTTCTTCCGATATGCTAACATCCACAATAGACGTCGAAACACTCTCAGGTCCAACAAAACCCGATTCGAACATACGGCCTAGTCTGAAATCATCATACGAACCTGCTCAAACCTTCAAATCGTGATTTGGATGTCGTTTACTCAAAGATCTAACCTTAGTCGATTCCTCTAACTTAAAGCTTCTGAAACGAGAATCCTCTTTACAAATCAACTCAAAACTCCCAGAATTCAATCTCGACCATGAGTACAAGTCATAATACCTGAAGTGAAGCTACTCATGTCCTCCAACTGCTGAACGATGAGCTAGAGCTCAAAATGACTGGGCGGGTTGTTATAGGGCACCTGGAGTAATTAACTCATGAAACTAGTTTACATCACCAGAGATCGGGTAATGGATCAAAATTACCTTGAGGGGAAGGTGTTAGGAACCCCTCGAGGTCCACAACGGTGGCTCCCGACCGAACTTAATTATTCGAATTAGTCTTTAAAGAAAAATTTAGCAATTTAGACAACTATTATTTAAAATAGGAATTAAAGTGGGTCCTAAGTTTTTTAGACTATAAGATCATTTCTATGAAATACTTGGTAACTTTCCCAGGTTGGGGTTCTACACATAGTATTAGCGCACAGGTCATCGTCTCTTTTACTACCCAATTACTATCCTTTAGTTGTTACTTAAATGTTCTAGTAGCTTCTAACTCGTTCCTTATACGTGCACTACCCGGCCCATTTACTATGGTCCCGGAGGTGTTTAGGACCTCTATTTAAGGTGGTTCTAGACTCACCTATGTTGCTTAAAATGAGAAAACTAAGCCACAAACAAAAGTCAAGCAGGACTATCACATAAAGAGCAAATAGGGGGCTCATGTTAACCTCCACAAGTAATAAAAACAAATGCACGCTATTTAAGATCCTATAGGCAGGATATTTAGATGAGCATAAACATATATAATAGCCTTATTAAATCGAGCAGCGATTCCTATCAGTTTGCTTACCGATTTTGTTAAAAACTCTTAATCTGGGCAAATTTCAGGCATTACTAAATCACTATTCTTTTTAGCCCATAATTCCTATAAGTTTGCCTAAGTGATAACCATAACAGAATCCTATAGGCATGTATCTACAACTGTTAGTTCCTATAGGCATGATTTCTAAGTGTTAGAAGGGATTTGTTTATTTCCGATAGACATGCTTTCTAGTTTATAGAATTAGGTAACTCATATAGGCATGATTACTAATTTACATAATTAATTATTTCCAATAGGCATGATTTCTAGGTGCCGAAACCGATTTGCTTATTTTCTATAGACATGCTTTTTACGTTTGAAAATTGATTTCACCCTATAGGCATGATATCTAAATTGACTTTTATATCTCGTATAGGCATGACATCTATGTGAGCAGGAACTTTAAAAAAATTGCCTGGCAAGTATATTAAGTTACACAAATGAGATACTATATACATGATCTCTAATGCACATTGAGATTTGAAAGTATGCATAAAACATGGATTCTTGATGCAGAATTAATATACGACCTATAAACAGGATTTCTGGGATGCAAAGTATGAAACTTCAATCACCACAATAACCTATAGACGTGATTTCTACCCGAACCTGACAAAGATATATAACAATCCCTCCCCAGCTTTTACTAATAACCCCAAGCCTATTTTTTTAAAGCTATTCATTACATTATAGGGAGCCTTAGCAGGACCAACATCAACCTGGAAGCCAGGCCTTCAAGTAGGCAAGTCTGATGTCCACAGGTTGTCCATCTATAATACAAAAAATTGGCTTCTGGTGTGTCAAAGTTCCCAAGGGCCTCAGGGAGCCCGGGAAATGCTCATACCAGAACCTTTCTCAGAGAAATAATTGTAAATGATTGGAAGACCAGCTACAGTGTGCCAGAGTTTGGAGGAGTCTTATGGACCCTGGACGGTGCTCACATTGGGGGTGGTAGGAACCTAGATAACTAAGTAGAAGTTTAAAAATAATATATAAAGGTAGGGGATAGTTTTGGGAAAAGCAGTTGGCTTTTCAGAAGTCAATAGGTTCAGACCACATGGTTGCAAATAAAACTAGGTCAACAAACAATCCCATAGTTTTAAACAGATTAGCACATATTCAGACGAAGTATTCATATTGGTATTTACAGTGATTTACAAAGAGCAGGGACACTTTGAACTAACATACAAGATTTGCTACACATATATGTAGTATCTAATCATTTTTAGAATAGGAAAATTGGTAGAGGAATCAAACAACATTGCTGAAGATTACTCAGTTCATTAATTACACCTAGGTGAGGCCATATAGGCATGTAATAAACAGAAACATGCTGAAGTTTGAAGTATGTAAACAAACAAACACATAGAACAAGAACCAAAGCACACTAGTCTAGAAAGAGGTATACAAAAATCACAGATTAAATGGAAACATGCTAAGGTAAGCACACAGAACAGAGTATGTTGATAGGAATTGAGGCATGCTAGTTGAGAGAAAAATAAACAGGAACTATATGGAAAACAGAAACATATCGAGGTTTGAAACACACTATTCATATAACTCACATGGAACAACACAAGATAATAAGAACTAAGGCATAGTAGTTAAGAAAGAGATGGTCAGGAATCAGATATCAAAACAGAAGCATGTTGAGGTCTATAATAAACTGACTACATGGCATATAAAGTATAGCATGATAACAGAAATTGAGGCATACCAGTTAAGGAGATAGCAAATAGGAAGGTAAAGGCAATTGGAATCCTAAGAGTCCAGCCTTGGCTTTCAGCCGGCTAGACAATGCATCAAATCAAAGAATTTAAGTTATGTGAATGTAAGTGTGCAAGTAAAAGTTTGTGTGTATCAGTGTGTGCTTGTAAGCGTAGGTGTGTGTGTGTAGGAGTTTTTCCGTGTCCTCAAAATCAGAATGGTGAAAGGTTTATATAGCATTTAGTAGAGTAAACAAATAAAATAGGAAAATAAAGAGTTCACAAACAAGGTATGCAAATCAATCAACCAATTAATTAAGGCTAAACTCAATCAATTAATAAGACAGAATTCGGGGAAATATCACTTAAATTAGGGAGAATCTCATACGAAATCAGTTAGCAAGCAGGACTGAAGTTAAATAAGGTAAGCAATAAATCTAAAGACCCTTTATAGGTCGGTCAAGGTAATCAATACCCAGAAATTTGGCCAGAAGCATAATTAAGGGAGGCAGTACCAATTATGTGGCACATATAAACAAAGAATAAAAATAAAAAATCCTTCAAAGAAATATTAGTTTGAAAAGAAGTACAATTCCAAACACAAATTAAGCAAGTAAAAATAAATTAATCCCTTTTAATTGACAAAGTCAAAGAATAATGAGCAGATATTAGAACAAACAATGTAATAATTAGAAAACCCTAGGGATTAGAACATAGATATGAAAAACGGTCGAACAAGTAAAGAGAACCAGAGTTAAATGCTTAAATATTTTAGATTTTTTGTAGAATCTTAAAGATGAAACCCTAACTTTTAGGGAAAAACGAAATCGGTTGATAATAATGGAAAAAAGCGAAAGAATCTTAAAGGAAAACAATTAAACAAACTCCAAACACTCAGATCTAAAGATATCTGAACCTATTTTTCCATAAATAGTTAGGTTCGTACAAAAATAAACAGAGGTATAAAAAATCGAGTCTTAGACCGGAGATTTGAAGCCATGAAAACACGAAAAACGATAATACTCACAAACAATGGGTGAATACACACGGATTCACCAAGAGACAGAGGGATTCAAACCAGGTCTGTTTGAATCTCTTTGATATTCCGTCAAATAACATGGAAGTCGAACACCCAGTAGAGATAGGAGTCTAGATAATGACTAGAATCAAAGGAATAAACCATGAATCGAAGAGGGTTCAGGTGACAGCGGGTTAGGGTTAGGGGTAGGTTGAGAGAGAATAGAGGAGGAAGGGATTTAGGGCCAGTTGTTTTGTGAAAATGAGTAGGGTTTGGAGGTTGGTTTGTTAATTAAAAAAGGAAATGGACCCTGGACCGTTGATCTTCTAAGATCAACGGTTAGGATTCCATCCGGGTTTGGGAGGGTTATAGGAAATTGAGTTATGGGTATTAGGTTATGGTTATTGGGACAGGGCTATGATTTAATTGGGTTGGGGTAGTAATTTGGGCCAGGTCCGAAAAATATCAAATTAAAAGAGGCTATTTGTCAAATACTCAATTAAGTTGATAAAATAATTTATAAAAATAGCTAATAAATGATAAAAATGATATTGATGCATAAAAATAATTTAAAATGATTACTTAATATTATAAAAATATAAAAGGTCATTTTCTTTTAAAATAAAGTAATTATGCACATATAGGTTATTATTGCAAAGTTGTTGCAATTATAACCCGAAGATGTAAGTATGGCTATTCATAAAATAATTAAAGCTTAGTATAAATGTAAATAATGAATATTAATCAATAAAATTATTATAAGATCATTTGTGATACAATTAGTAATTATTTATATAACAAAATACTGGGATAACTTAATTAAAATATTCTTTTAAAATGCAAAAAATTATAGAAAAATATTAATTGATGCTCACACATTGTTTTGAAGATATATATGCATATTTGAAAATAATATAGGGAAAAATTGGGTATCAACAATGATCATCATCGTCGTCATCAGAAGAGGCCAACTCTCTAGCATCGTCTTCAAGCTCTTTAGCCTTTGCTATCTCCTACGTAAGATCAAAACCCCGAACGTGGATCTCCTCGAGGCTTCCCTCCAAGATTGGCATTTGGCAAGTTCAGCCGCCCAGTATGCTCGAGTTTGAGCAGTCTCGGCAGCCTTCATCGCTTGACTTGAGAGGCTTCAGCATCGGCCCGGTAGACGACCACAATCTTCTCTACCATGATCTTTGCCTTTTCGGCCGCATATTTGGACTTAGTAAGTTTGGAATCCAACCGAGCCTCGAGCTCCTCTATCTTCTTTGCCTGAGCTTATCTTTTCTCTTTCAAGCCTCGGAGTTGGCTTTCAACCGATGATAGTTCAGAGTCCATGCCTTCTTTCCACCCCAAGGACTCCGTCTTCATCCGATTTACCTCCTCGTGGAACTTCTCGATCCTCTCGATCTTTTGCTGCAGCTGTGATATTAAAATGTTAGCTTCAATTCCCAAATCAAGCCCGTGGGTTTTCTGTAATGATTGGTTGGTCGTTCCGAGAGTTTTAGCCCACTTTCCCCCATTTATGCTTCATTTTATGTGGTTCGGCTATTTTATGTTCTATTGGGTTGATTGGTTCGAGTTCGGAGTGGTTCTGGAGAGAAATAAGACACTTAGTCTCTTAAGATGGTTAATTAGTTGGAAAAGTCAACTGGAAGTTGATTATAGGTAAATAATCTTGAAACTGGGGTTTTATGGTTCATATAGCTTCTTTAGGTGATTTGGGACTTAGGAGTGTGTTCCGAATGTTATTCGAAGGTCCGTGGTAGAATTAGGCTTGAATTGGCGAAATTGGATTTTTTGCAATTTCTGGTCGATAGTGGAAAATTAGCTATCGGGGTCGGAATAGAATTTTTGAAGTTGGAATAGGTTCGTAGTGTCGTTTGTGATTTATGTGCAAAATTTCAGGTCATTCAGACATGGTTTTGTTGGTTTCGGCATCGTTGGCGAATTTCGGAAGTTTAGAAATCCTTAGACTTGAATTTCGAGTTAATTTGGTGTTTTGATGTTTTTTTGAGTGTTTTGAGGGTTCGACTAAGTTCGGTGATGTTATATGAGGTGTTGGCATATTTGGTTGAAGCCCCAATGGGCTCGGGATTATTTCGGATGGCCATCGGGGAGTTCGATGTTGGTAAATCTACTGGTGTTATTACTGCCTCTGGTTTTCCGCACCTGCGGAAGGGTGATCATAGGTGCGGTTTTGGTGGCGCAGGTGCGGAGTTTGGCAGGCCTGGGGTCTATCACAGAAGCGGAAGGAGAGTCGCACCTGCGAGCCCGCAGGTGCGGAGGATTGATCGTAGGTGTGAACTTGGGAGCCTTAAGTGAAGTCCGCACATGCGGACATTTGGTCGCAAATGCGGTACTGCAAATGCAGTATTTGGACCGCAGATGCACAACCCCTGGGGCAGAACATATAAATTCTTTCCTTCGCAAATTTTAGTCATTCTTTATCATTTTTCATACGGTTTTGGAGCTTTTAGGAGCAATTTGAAGAGGTATTCAAGGGGTTCTTCCTGGCGGTAAGCTACTTGAACCTAAAACGTGATGCTACGGTGGTATTTAACTAATTGAGCATGAAATTAGTGGGATTAAGGGTTAAAACTTGGGGAATTAGAGCTTGGAACTTGAGACTAAGAATAGGGTGATTGAGGGGTCAAACGAGGTTAGTTTTTGATGAATTTGGTATGCATGGACTCGTGAGAGGATAAGGATTCTGGTGATGTGATTTTTATCAGATTCCGAGACGTGATCTCGGGGGTCGGGATTGTCCAATTTTGGGATTTTTGATGTAATTTGATTATTTTCGCATGAGTTTTGTTCCTTTAGTGTATATTGTTATTATGAATCTGATTTTGAATAGATTTGGGGCGATTTGAGGCGGATTGGAGCGGCAAGGGCATCGAAGAGTGGATTCTCGTTCGGATCAAGGTAAGTAATGATTGTAAATCTTGTCATGAGGGTATGAAACCCCGAATTTCACATCGTTTCACTATTTTGAAGTGGCGCACGTGCTAGATGACGAGCGTGTGGCGTGCACTATTGGGGATTTGTGACTTGGTTCATCCCGTAGCAACTATTAAGTTGCGTATTTGACTGGAAACTATATGATATTTTTTGTCTTAGAAAATATTACTATGTTTTGGGCTGAATGCCATATTTGAGCCTCGTGCCTAGCTATTTGGACCCTTAGGGTATTTTTACTGCTATTTCCTCACTATGTCGATTTAAGATTTGTACTCAATCATGCTATGTTTTACTGATTTCGAAACTCAGTCTTAATTACTCCATTTGATGCATAAAAATGACATTTAGGCTGAGCACCCTATTTTATTGATAACCCGAGTGGCTTGAGAGGTTTTTGACTGAGTGAGGCCGAGGTCCTGTGTTGTGATGATACCATGGGATCGGGCTACACGCCACAGCATGTTGTATTTATTACCTGCCCGATAGGGATATTGATTTCGATATTAATTTGGTGCCAGGCACTCAGCTTATTTCTATTCCACCATATCGTATGGAACCGACAAAGTTGAAGGAGTTGAAAGAGAAGCTTCAGGAACTCCTAAATAAGGTGTTTATTCGCCCCAGTGTGTAACCTTGGGGTGAACCGATGTTGTTTATGAAGAAGAAGGATGGTTCTATGAGAATGCGTATTGACTACAGGCAGTTGAACAAGTTTACAGTCAAGAATAAGTATCCTTTGGCTCGTATTGATGATTTGTTTGAACAACTTCAGGGATCTAGGGTGTTCTCTAAGATTGGTTTGAGGTCAGGTATCATCAGCTGAAGATTCGGGATTCAGATATTCCCAAGACAGCTTTCAGGATCCGTTATGGCCATTATGAGTTTTTGGAGATGTCTTTTGGGCTGACCAATTCCCCAACAACGTTCATGCATCTGATGAACAATGAATTTCAGCCATACTTGGATTCCTTCCTTATTGTGTTCATTGATGACATCCTGGTGCACTCTCGTAGCCAGGAGGAGCATGCTCGGCATTTGAGAGTTGTATTGCGAAGATTGAGACAGGAGAAGCTTTATGCAAAATTCTCCAAGTGTGAGTGTTGGCTTGGCTCAGTATCTTTCTTGGGGCACGTGGTGTCTAGTGAGGGTATTCAGGTAAATCCAAAGAAGATAGAGGCGATGCAGAGTTGGCCCAGACCGTCCTCAGCTATAGAGATTAGGAGCTTCCTTGGTTTGGCGGGCTACTACCATCGCTTTGTGGAGGGGTTTTCTTCTATTCCTTTTCCCATGACCAAATTGACCCAGAAGGGTTCTCCGTTCAGGTGGTAGGACGAGTGTGAGGAGAGCTTTCAGAAGCTCAAGGCGGTGTTGACCACAACTTCAGTGTTAGTATTTCCATTAGCTTCGGGTTCTTATACCATGTATTCTGACGCCTCGATGATAGGTATTGGTTGTGTATTAATGCAGGAGGATAGAGTGATTGTCTACGCCTTGCGCTAGTTGAAGACCCGTGAGAAGAATTATCTGGTGCATGATCTTGAGTTAGCAGTCATTGTTCATGCCTTGAAGATTTGGCATCATTATTTGTATGGGGTTCATTGTGAGGTTTTTACTGATCACTGTAGTCTGCAGCATTTGTTTATGCAGAAGGATCTGAATTTGCGTCAGCGGAGATGGTTGGAGCTTCTCAAGGACTATGATATCACTATTGTATACCACCCGGGAAAGTCCAATGTAGTGGCCGATGCCTTGAGTCGTCGAGCAGAGAGTTTGGGGAGTATAACATATCTTCCAGTAGTAAAGAAACCTTTAGAACCTGATGTTCAGGACTTAGCAAGCCAGTTTGTGAGGTTGGATTTATCGGAGCCCCGCCGGGTATTGGCTTGCGTAGCCTCTAGTTCTTCTGTTTATGACCGTATCAAAGAGCGCCAGTATGATGACCGACACTTTCTCGTTCTTCAGGATAGGGTCCAGCGAGGTGATGCTAGGGATGTAGCTATTGGTGATGATGGTGTGATGAGGATACATGGTCGAATATGCGTGCCTAATGTGGATGGGCTTCGGAAGTTGTTTGTTGAGGAGGCCCACAGCTCGCGGTATTCCATCCATCCGGGTGTCGCGAAGATGTATCAGGATCTGAGACAGCATTATTGGTGGAGGCAGATGAAGAAGGATATTGTTGGCTTTGTAGCTCGGTGTATCAATTGTCAGCAGGTCAAGTATGAGCACCAGAGAGCAGGTAGATTGCATTAGAGGTTGGATATTCCGGAGTGGAAGTGGGAGTGGATCACCATGGACTTTGTAGTTGGGCTCCCACAGACTTCGAGGAAGTTCGATGCTATTTGGGTTATCGAGGATCGGCTGACCAAGTCTGTGCACTTCATTCCTGTTGGTACTACTTACTCTTCGGAGCGGTAAGCTAAGATTTATATCCGGGAGATTGTTCGGTTGCATGGTTTTCCAGTTTCCATCATTTATGATAGAGGTACTCATTTCACATCGCAGTTTTGTAGGGCCGTGCAGAGATAGTTGGGTGCTCAGATTGAGTTGAGCACTGCTTTTCATCCTCAAATAGACGGGCAGTTCGAGCGCACTATTCTGATATTGGAGGACATGTTGTGCGCTTGTGTTATTGATTTTGGGGGTTCATGGGACCAGTTCTGCTGCTCGCGGAGTTTGCATAAAATAATAGTTATAAAATCGAGTATTCAAATAGCTCCGTACGAGGCTTTATATGGGAGGAGGTGTAGATCTCCGGTCGGTTGGTTTGAGCCGGGTGAGGCTAGGCTCTTGGGCACAAATTTGGTGCAGATGCTTTAGATAAGGTGAAGTTGATTCAGGAGCAACTTCGCACAGCACAGTCTAGGCAGAAGAGTTTTGTGGACAGGAAGGTCCGTGATGTATCATTCATGGTTGGGGAGAAGGTTTTGCTGAAGGTGTCACCCATGAAGGGTGTTATGCGGTTTGGGAAGAGGGGCAAGTTGAGTCCCCGGTTCATTGAGCCTTTTGAGGTGCTTCAGAGGGCAGGGGAGGTGGCTTATAGATTTGCTTTGTCACCCATATTATCGAGTGTTCATCCAGTGCTTCACGTTTCCATGCTTCGGAAGTATGTTGGTGACCCGTCATATGTTTTGGACTTCAGCAGGGTTCAACTAGAGGATGATATGACTTATGATGTGGAGCCAGTGGCTATTTTGGGTCGACAGGTCCGGAGGTTGAGGTCAAAGGATATAGCTTCAGTTAAGGTTCAGTGGAGAGGGCAGCCGGTGGAGGAGGCCACCTGGGAGACCGAGCGGGAGATGCAGAGCAGATATCCACACCTATTTGAGACTCCATATGTGTTTCTAGACTTGTTCAAGGACGAACATTTGTTTAAGATGGGGAGAATGTAACGACCCGACCGGTCGTTCTGAGAGTTTTATCCCTGTTTCCCCCATTTCTGCTTCATTTTATGTGGTTCAGCTCTTTTATGTTGTGTTAGGTTGGTTGGTTGGGGTTCAGAGTGGTTGTGGAGATAAATGAGATACTTCGTATCTTAAGATAGTTAATTAGTTGGAAAAGTCAACTGGAAGTTGAGTTATAGGTAAATGATCTCGGAATTGAGGTTTTATGGTTTGGATAGCTTCGTTAGGTGATTTGGGACTTAGGAGCGTGTTCGGAATGTTTTTCAGAAGTCCGTGGTAGAATTAGGCTTGAATTGGCAAAATTGGATTTTTGGCGATTCTCGGTCGGCAGTGGAAAATTAGCTATCGGGGTCGGAATGGAATATCAGAAGTTTGAATAGGTTCTTAGTGTTGTTTTTGATGTGTGTGCAAAATATCAGGTCATTCGAGTGTGTGGCTTGGTTGGTTTCAGCATCGTTGGCGAATTTCAGATGTTTAGAACTCCTTAGGCTTGAATTCCGAGTTAATTTGGTGTTTTGATGTTGTTTTGAGTGTTCCGCGGGTTTGACTAACTTCGGGTGATGTTATATGAGGTATTGGCATATTATGTTAAAGCCCCGCGGGGCTCGGGAAGATTTCAGATGGCCATCGGGGAGTTAGAAGTTGGGAAATCTGTTGGTGTTGCTACTGCTTCTAGTTTTCTGCACCTGCGGAAGGGTGATCGCAGGTGCGGTTTTGATGGCGTAGGTGTGGAGTTTTGCACACCTGGGGTCTATCGCATAAGCGGAAGAAGAGTCGCACATGCGAGCCCGAAGGTGCGGAGGATCGATCGCAGGTGTGAACTTGGGAGCCTTAAGTGAAGTCTGCAGATGCGGACATTTGGTCATAAATGCAGTACCGCAAATGCGGTATTTGGACCGCAGATGCGGAACCTCTGGGGCAGAACATATAAATTCTTTCCTTCACAAATTTTAGCCATTCTTTATCATTTTCATACGGTTTTGGATCTTTTAGGAGCAATTTGAAGAGGGATTCAAGGGGTTCTTCCTGGAGGTAAGCTACTTGAACCTAAAACATGATTCTATGGTGGTATTTAACTAATTGAGCATGAAATTAGTGGGATTAAGGGTTAAAATTTGGGGAATTAGAGCTTGGAACTTGAGACTAAGAATAGGGTGACTGAGGGGTCAAACGAGGTTAGTTTTTGATGAATTTGGTATGCATGGACTCGTGAGAGGATAAGGATTATGGTGATGTGATTTTTATCGGATTCTGAGACGTGGGCCCGGGGGTCGGGTTTGTCCAATTTCGTGATTTTTGATGTAATTTGATTAATTTCGCATGGGTTTTGTTCCTTTAGTCTATATTGATGTTATGAATCTGATTTTGAATACATTCTGGACTATTTGAGGCCGATACGAGCGGCAAGGGCATCGCGGAGTGGATTCTCATTCGGATCCTGTTAAGTGATGATTGTAAATCTTGTCCTGAGGGTATGAAACACCAAATTTCACATCGTTTCACTATTTTGAAGTGGCGCATATGCTAGATTACGAGCGTGTGGCGTGAACCGTTGGGGATTTGTGACTTGGTCCGTCCCGCAGCAACTATTAAGTTGCGTATTTGACTGGAAACTATAGGATATATTTTGTTTTAGAAAATATTACTATGTTTTGGGCTGGATGCCATATTTCGGCCTTATGCCAAGCTATTTGGACCCTTAGGGGCTTGTTACTGCTATTTCCTCACTGTGTTGATTTAAGATTGGTACTCAGTCATGCTATGTTTTACTGATTTCGAAACTAAGTCTTAATTACTCCATTTGATGCATAAAAATGATATTTTGGCTGAGCACCATGTTTTATTGATAACCCAAGGGCTTGAGAGGTTTCTGACTTAGTAAAGTCGAGGGCCTTTGTGGTGAGGATATCATGGGATCGGGTTGCGCGACGTAGCATGTTGTACTGATTTATGATATATGAGAGGCCGAGGGCCTGATTGTTTATGCCACGAGATGGATTGTTATAGCGCTGGGGCTGTAGGAGCCCCTCCGGAGTCTGTACGCCCCTAGTGAGCGCAGGTACCTACTGAGTGCAAGTGCTGAGTGGCGAATGACGAGTGATGGGGAGGCATGACTAGCTGTGAGGTTGCCCGAAGGGCTGATTATGACTGATTGTGAGGTAGCCCGAGGGGCTGATTCTGAGTGATGTTACGCCCGCAGGGTAGTTTATGATACATGTTTTGGCCGAGAGGATATTTATGATTTTCATCACTTTTACTCTAAATTTCTTGAAATTCTATTGAAACTGTTGGAAGAATATTCTCAAATGACTTTTACTGAAATCTGCTTTTAAGAGTGATGATCTGACAGAAATGTACCGTTGGGAAGAAAGATTGTACTTACTGTGAATTTATATTTACATGTTTCTTACTGCTCAGTCTTTATTTGCATTTATTACTTACTGAGTTGGCGTACTCACATTACTCCCTGCACCTTGTGTGAAAATTCAGGTGCCAGGGCATCAGAGTAAGAGTTGGTATTCCCTGTCTTAGAGTTTTCAGAAATTTGCGAGGTAGCTGCACGGCGTCCGCCACCTTGCTTTTCCCCTTCCTACCTTTATAGCATTTATTTCCTCAGACTTAGCATGTATTAAATAGACAGCATCAGACATGTATTTCTTTTAGTTGCTCTTGACTAGTGACTCCGGGATTTTGGGGTTGTATTTAATGTTTAGTATATCCTTGCTTGTGTTGAAATGCTTAAACGAAAGTTTTGATGAAATATCGGATTAGTAATGTTTTGAACTAAAGGTTTATTTATGCTATAAGTAGTGAATTGGCTAGCCTAGTATCGCGATAGGCGCCATCATGGCCAGGGTGGTTTTGGGGTCGTGATACTTTTAAGAGTATCATTACCTGCTCGATCAGATCGGTCTGATCCTTGTGAGGTTTAGCCAATTCGGCTCGAAGGTCCTTGACTTACTCACCTTTTTGCCTGTAGAGAAGCTTGAGGGCATTCTTTTGCTCCGAAAGCCTTTGGACGTCTGTCTCACATTGGCTCTGTTCAGCCCGGGACTTGGAAAAAGCATGTATGGAAAAGAAATGGAATTAGACAGAAAATGGAGGAATACAACATCAACAAAGGAATTGACACTTACCCGGTTCAGGATTCGTTGAGCCTCTTTGAAGAGGCTGGATGCGTCATTCAGGTCGGAAGCATCTTCGACCCCGACAAAGCAATCTCGGAAGGTATCCTCCCCTCCGGGGACTCCACCTATCTGGGGGGTCTTCAAAGCTTGAGCATCTCGGATTGCCTCTTCGAAAAAGGCAGGAAGAGTAGGCGGGTCTTCGATTACTATTGCCCCAAGTGAGTCACTTGGGGCGCTCTCTTCAGTTTGGTGGGCCTCATGGCTAGTACCTTCAGATTTACCCACCACTTGTTCATTTCGGTGGGGAGTAGCCTCGATATTCTATGGCTCGGTGAATTCGCCCGAGTCCTTCTCCAAGACCCCCTCAGTTCGAGGCGATATTTCATCACCCACCACCGATTCAGCATCCTTTGGGGCCGCGATGGTCTTTTTCGCTCGGGCCACCATAACGGATCTGTCTTCTTCTTCTTCTTCTTCTTCTACTTTCTCCCTTATACGATGAAGTGCATCAGAAGGAAAGGTAACAATGTCCATCTTTGACTTTCAGATAGTGCTTTTTTTGGGTTTTGGGACCCCGGAGGTCGAGGTCCTTTTCCTCTTGTTATCTTTCACCGGTTTTGAAACCAGGGCCAGAGTCTCTTCCTTGCCGGTCGGGGGCCTCATGACCACATCTTTTCTCAGGCCTGCACACGAGAAAAATTGAATAAATAGAAGAAAGGTGCTTGAACTAAATCATCAAATATATGAAAAGAAGGGTTTACCATGATTCTTGGCCTCCCATCATCCTTTTGCCAAATCGCACCAAAAACGCTCGGCGTAAGTGGAGGTCGAGGCAAGGTTCCGGACCCAGCTCTCGAGGTTGGGATTGCACGGGGCGTCCGAACAGTCGTTGTATCCTAAAAGGAGAAATAAATAAGAAAAGGAAAATGAATGAAATAACAAAAACTAGCAGTGAGATGATACTTACGCTTCATGTTCCATTTCTTAGGAAATGACATCTTCTCTGATGGGATTAGGTCAGAAGTCCTCACTCGAACGAACCTTCCCATCCAACCTCGATCTTTGTCATCGTCGATGCTCGAGAACATCACCTTGGTGGCTCGCACTGGAGTTCAATCAACTCGCTTCGATAGAGACGTGCTTTGTACAGTCTAATGAGATGGTCGAGGGTGCAGGCCATCCCCTCGACTTTGCTCGAGAAAAAACGGAGTAGGATGACTATTCACCAAAAGGAATGATGGATTTGGCCTAGCGTTATTTGGTAATGACGACAGAAGTCGATAATGATGGGGTCGAGGGGGCTCAATCTGAAAGGGTAAGTGTAAACACTTAGAATCCCTTCCACATGGGTAGTTATGTCCTCTTTGGCGGTCGAGATCACCAACTTTTTACTCCCCCAGTTGCAGTCGTTCTTTTACTGATCGAGGTATCCTTTAGTTATCGAGCATATATACCTCGATACTGGCTCACACCGACCAGGGACCGAGAAAGCTCTCTCAACCTTGAAATCAGAATTTAGGACGCACCCATCAGGAACACACTCCGGAGTGCGCGGTTCCACCGGAGTTTTATTACCGGCCAACTGTAACGAAGAAGAACCTTCCTTTTGTGGTACCATTTTCGATGTTTTTACCATTTGTTGTATGAGTTCAAAGAAATAAAAAGGTAGTAAGACTTAGTGTTTGAAAAAGGTTAACTGCGCAGCTTGAAGATTTGTAGAAGGAAAGAGCTTAGGAGTAGTAAAAACTTTGAATATTAGGATGAAAGTGAAAGTAAAATTTGAATCAATAAGGAGAGGGCCTATATATGAGATTTACTGCGACGGTTCAAAGGCACTAGTGGCCGACCACCAATTGACACTCATTAATGATTTGGGGAAATGTACCGACGGGACGTTCTGGTCACTTCAATCGCTTATGTCACGGGGATGAAATCACGATAGGTCGAGGTAAGTAAATCAAAGATTCAATTTGTTTCTTGTCGCTACACTCCATAAAATGCGGGGACTATCTGTATACGGTTAAAATCCGCCCCACCAGATTTTACTGTTTGATCGAGATTGGTAATTTGCATCGTAATGGAACAGACTAAGACACGAGGGTAAGATACCAAGTGCGTAATCGAGATACCAGTCAAGATCGAGGCTAGTAGCAATCAGAGCTAAACGAGACAAACATCGAGTATGATCAGAGATGGCACAATAACAGAAAGGCGAGATATCCGTGATTGGTCGAAGATCATGCGTGAACCTAGGAACGGATCAAATCATAAATGGTTAATTAGCTAATCGTGGGATTTTCTTCCGTAATTAGAGTTGTACCATAAGCAGAATTCCTCTATTATATAAAGGGGAGTTCTAATCATTTGTAAGCATCATTATTCACAGAGATCGAAGCAGTATGATTCTGTCTTTCTCGCATACATTATTGTTCAACATCTTGTTGTATTTTCTAACTATTCTTGCACCTATCAGTTTGAGAGTACTTCGACTCGAGGGCTGAGTTCTATTTGAACACTAGTTTGCTTTACTCATAATTTAATTCTGTCATTTATCTTCTTATTTATCAATTGGTGATTGAGTGAAATCACATATCCTTAAAATCACAATTAAGTTTAATTGTTATTCGATTTTAAAGGTAAACAACAATATAAGGAGTATATTATCAGGTGTTGCAGCATCAATAAAAACATAAATTTATGTCATCAGTTCTTTTCTAGAAGATACCATGCAAGTGTTATTTATCAAGATGATAGATCAAAAGAATGGCAAGATCCTCCATTACAGAGTATCTAGGTAATGTTGGGATCTATTTTTCATTAAGTGTTTGACTCAGGCTAACCTGCAGAAAAGTATGAGAATTTGTATCTTTGGTGTAATTGTAGTAACTTAGTAAATTGTTGACTTTCTGGAGATGTTAGGTGGGAGAGAATAGTATGAGAATTTTTTTATCTGGGCTGCCTCTTGTACTATTGTGTACCATCTTGGTACCTTTTTAATTACTCTATCAATTTCAATTTAGATGAGATAGTTTGACTCGACACGAAATTCAAGAAAAAGAAAAGGCTTTTAAAATTAGTGGTCTTAAAAGGTTAAGCGGTAAAAGTTTTATGGGGCCGTGACAGTTATAAAAGCTTCTCATTAAAGATAAAATAGGTAAAACGAATAGTTTAAAGTTGAATTATTTTCAAATTTAAAAATATATCATTTCTTTTGAAACAGATTAAAAAGGAAAATACCTTATCTTACTTGAAACGGAGGGAGTAGCTTTTACCTTATAAAAAAATATTGCAAGATCCATGCTGAATTTCAGCGAGCATTATAGAGTAACTTAATTGGTTACTGCAGAAACTTTCACGCAGTTTACAACTAGGTCTTAAGCTTGTGGATCCACAACTAAGAAGGATATAGGTACATCTATCATTTTTGTAAGAGATTGATAAAAATTAAAAATATGAGGATAGATCTATATTCAACGTCATCTTAAGCTTGTAGCAAGTACTGTTGGGATATATACTATCAACTGTGAGTTTGGATTAGATATGGTATTTATTATGATATATTATTCATTCAATTTTAATAAAGTTTTAAATAAATTATATATTAATTTGTATACTTTGCTTATATAGTAGATGGTTTAATGTATAGAGTTTAACTTATACACGGAAGATTAAACCATCGGTTCTTATAAGTATAAAGTTTGAGTTCACAATCTAATGATGGAATTGGACAAACCATCATGGATGATTGTAGCACAAGATTAAATATAATTTATCTTGATTATGAGAATGGATTAATTTCAACTTCTTATGCTAGTACATTTTGTATGTATTGAACGGACCAAGTAGAGATAAGTATTTTATACTAACTTAACAAAATAAACTCTCTATCCATTAAATGTACTTATACTCTTAATATTTATATAATTAGCTGTGTTTATTATTATTATTTTGATTTATTAAAAGGCGAGATCCTTTCGTGGTTCAATATGCCTGAGAAATTGAATAATAATAATAATGTATATTGGAGAAGTAATAGTTAGTTGATGGAATCCATGTCTCGGTTTAGAGATTGATGATATACCTTTATGAAAGCTTATAAGTTTTCATGTGTAAACCCGACCGGTGAATTTTGAATCCGACACATGAAGTAAGTTAAACGAAAGTGTAAAGGAAATAATCAATAACTTAAATTGTCAGTAATTTAATTTAAATTATTAGTATCTGAATCTTAACATAGGGAGTTAAATAAGATTTAATGGATGAATTTTGAAATTGAATAAGGAGTACAATTACGAATTTTTAGTGGAATAATTCGTAATTAATTATGGTGGATATTAATTTCGAAAATTAGAAATTAATCCATAATTGGAAGACTTGTTAATTAAATTTTGTGGTCCTTGTTGTGCCTAAATAAAAGAAAATAAAGTAATCTTTTTTCTGGTGGAAAGGAAAACCCAACAGGTTTTGAAAAAAGGTTTTAACCCTTAAGATTTGTGCTATAAATACATAAGGTTTTCCACCTAGAGGCGAGAGTCATTGTGGCCGAAATTTTCAGCCATATGTTCCTAGAAATTTCGCCCACACGAAATTGCTATTTCCGAGTATTATTTGGGTGACACAGTATAAGATCGTGGAACGTTTGAGTATCACGGTTGTGCGGGTTGTGGAGATTCCATTGAGAAGTTATGGAACTGAAGGCTCACGCGATAGAAGAGATATGTTCACGCTTCAAGAGGTAACCCGTGAAACCCCGTATATGCCAGTTGTCTAGATTACATGTGATTTTGATATTGGGATTTCTTCCACTGCATATAATAATCCATCAGATGGTATCAGAGTCAACTCACATCTAATTAGATAACTAGATTTTTCATGAAACAAGAATATCTTTCATGATCCGGAATTCCCAACGTCAGGACTGTGATGACGCCTAACGTTTTACTTGCTAGGCAATCTAACATTAGATATAATTAAGCCATTCCTAAACCCTTTAATTGATTTACAACAATTAGGCAACAAAAAGTAAAAGAAAAATGCAGAAATCTATAATAGTTTTAAAATTTATATGCAACTACCCAAAATCTAGAGTCAGAATCCACGAACATTCTAAGATTTACTACAAAGATTTGTCCTAAAGAAGTACAACTGTTTGAAGAAAATCAAAACAGTAAACAAAAAGGATAGACAGGGACTTTAGGGTATGTGAACGCCGACATGACTATCTTGAGTCTTCGATCAGAGGAAGCCAGCAACTAACTCAGGGTCAACTTGGTCCAGCACCAAAATCTGCACAGAAAGTGCGGAGTGCAGTATCAGTACCACCGACCTTGTCACGACCCCAAATCTACAACGGTCGTGATGGCGCCGGACACCACCGTTAGGCAAGTCTATCATTGAATAGTCGAAATAAATTCCTGTGTTTAACATTTATGAAAAATCATTTCCTTTCACTTTGTTACATATTAACTAAATTAAACCTATTAAGTAAAACAATGGTTTGAATATCCTATATTAGCAAATATACCCCAACACATCCCAGAACTCGGTGTCACAAGTACATGAGCAATTTTCTAAGAATTTATACAATCAGCACAAAGCTTGTCAGAAATACAAATTGGATAAGGAATTAAAAATAAAAATAAAACAGTATGAGGAAGACTCTGTGAGCTGCGGATCGCCTCCGGATGGTGCAACTCGCCTAAGTCTCCAAACCAGCCATGTCACTATGAAAGTACCTGTGCAATAAAAATTCACAGCAAGTGTAGCATGAGTACAAAAACAACGTGTACTCAGTAAGTCGCCCGCCTAACCTCAGAGAGGTAGTGACGAGATGTCTAATTAGACACTCACTAAGGCCCAGCAAATTAATTAATAGCATATGATGAGCACGGTAGGCATGTAAAGGTAGTAAATAAGCAATACATATAAGGCACGAAATCCAAGTAAATACTGGAAATAAACAAACAGTTACCACTTCCTCATTTTCCCCCAAATATTTTAAATAAATAATTTTCTCTTTGTTTTCCCCCAAATATCTTATCACTTTAAAAATCCATGAAAAATATTTAACAATTTAGCATACGCATACGGGATAAGGACATCCGGCCTGAGCCATCATAATAATCAACTATGTGCACTGCCGAGGATCAAACGGCCCGTACCATATGTGCGTCTCTCAATAAAATAATCATGTTTATGCACTGCCGAGGGTCGAACGGCCCAAACCATAAGTGCATTTTAAATCCGCCGTGGCGTACTGCCTGCTCCCATAAGAGTGGGGGAAATAACACTCCGCTCACGGAATGTAAATTTCGAAGCGGTCACATGTAGTCATGCACAATCAACAATCCACCCCGAATACATCAGGAAAACAAGTACCCAAGTAAATGACAGATTTCTCTTTCAAAAAAAATAATATTTAAATCTTTTTTTACGAAATTCACTTGCCGAGTTTTTATAATGTTTAATAATACAACATTATCCGGAAATACAATTTCCCGCGAAGAAAATCATTTCTCTTTTTTGTTGATTTATAAAATAAACTCCAATCTTCCTTAGTCATTCAATTACAATTTCGATTATATTAGCAGTCTAATATTACAAACTATATCACAAGTATAACAGGTAAGGCATGGTAGTGGGTCCTAGGCTACCCGGACATGGCATAATAGTAGCTATGCACGGACTCCTGTCACCTCGTGCGTATGTAGCCCCCGCAGATATTAACACATACTTAATTAATTCACCTGGGGGGGGGGGGATAATTCCCC